>RJWJ010002574.1:13173-98833 GCA_004363605.1 Indri indri | reverse complement strand
ATGCCTTAAACCCGCATTTGGGTGAGGCAAAGGCATAAAGTGTAACTGTAGTGTTTGTACCCTCACAATACCCTGGAATAAAATTAAAAAAAAAAAATAAAGATTATTAATGATTAAAAAAAAAAAAAGATTGGGCTTCCATTATGATATGATATTTGATAGAACTAAATAATTTAAATATTTCAAATTCCAAATAAATTTGACATCTCCCTTCATAGACATAGTTTTTTGTTGGTTTACTGAAGCCAGCTCATATCAGCTCACAAGAACGAATTCGGGGCATCTCTTTCAGCTCTGTGTTTAGTGGCATCTCACTGGTAGGTTGAAAGAGGCAATGTTAAAACTATTTAAGCTGCAGAGATGAGCAAATGCTATGAATTAGCATTCTTTTTTCATAGACGTTTTTGTGTTTTTTTGTTTCACCTCTGGTGACATCTGTTTTGAATAAGGTACAATATTGAGTTACTCAAAATCTTCAGTATGTAAGAGGAGGTCAATATTTTGACATTTTCGTATGTGCATTTTACATTTCTCTCATAGTCATTGCTCTTTTTTCTTAGTTGTGCAAGAAAAAGGTAACTTCTACATCTTTTTCTGTCTTTAGAGTGCCTCAGTGACAGATGTGTCTTTAGAAGTACAACTTTTTAAGACTCCCATTGTGTCTTCTCCTGTGAAAGAGGCAGAGAGCCTGAGAGCTCTCTGCACACTCGCCTCTTTGGTTATCTCAGAATTGTAATTTATATCAGTTCACTTGTTGAGACTTGATCCTTATTTTCTCGGAATGAATGTTCTTGTTCTGGATGGCTACTGGCATTTGTTCCTTATTTGAACTTTGACAGGAATTCTATTGTAATTCCCATCCTTGGCCTCTTGCAATCAACTCTGAGAATGGTTATCAACTTCTTTCTAAACTATCGGCTTCCTCATCTCCCCATTATTAACATGTGAATTCCATCGAAATTCAAGTCCTGATGGAACGCTCATACAGTTGGATGAATCATATAAGATTTCATAATACTTAAGTGATTTTTACATGCAGTTGGCACATTTGGGTTAACAACAACAAAAAAAATGGGTATTAGTATAAAGTAAGAATTTTTACTAATTTATTTTGATGATTTGTTGTAATGAGGAGAGTTAATGGACATTTTTTTTTGTTGGTTAACTGGAGCCAGCTCATACCAGCTCAGAAGAACCAATTTTGGGCATTTCTTTTCAGCTCTGTGTTTAGCGGCATTGCACTGGTAGGTTGACGCCACTATACACATCCCTCTCACTGAGTCCAAAACATAAGATTTTCAATCAATCCCGCAGCAAGTATTTATTCACCATCAATTAACCTTACTATAAGGAAATTCTCTTTTACTTCATAAATAAAAACGAGCTTAAATCCAGACCTGGTTATTTTAAAGAGCCCTATGATTCAGAGGTACATATTCAAATATTTATGGATGAAACAACATATTGTTTGGAATTTATATTAAAATAATAGAGGGGGGTGCAGAAATGTTTAAAATAGACACAATAGGCTGTGAAATGTTAATTATTAAAGATGAGTATAAAGGGGTAATTTATACTAGTTATATATATGTGTTTAATTTTTCATAGAAAAATATTTAGGCAATGCAGAGACAAATGTCTTTTATCTCATATTGTGTGTATAAGACATAACAAAAAGTAACATAGGAATTTAAAGGAAGGAAATAATATTACAAAAATTAATACTTTTTCTAGACCTGGAAAAGAATTAGAATTTGATCTTGTTGGATAAATTAATAATGGATAAAAAGATAATCAGGTACACTTCATGTGGATAAAGAGAATATAGTAATAATGTAAAAATGAGGAAATCAGAGTTTCAAGGTCAGTTTTGAATTATTAGAGTGAAAACAGCTTTTAACGATCTTCAACTGTTATGGAAAAGTATTTTTTCCTTCATGTTGTCTGGCTTTTGAGGGCAGGAGTAGCAAAAACAAGAAATGTATTTACAAAAATAATACCTATTAGTCAGCAAAAATGCTGTGCAGAAATCATGACATGCTGTAATGAGGATCTACCTCGTGCTCTCTGGTGGGGTTTGGTGGCTAGAATAAAAATGAAAGTGCTTTTAAGGGCAGATATTTCAAGAGAGTTAATCAATCTGACAATATGAGTGATGAGAAAGAAGTGTAAAGATTTTGAGGCTCAGTGATTTTGGAGAAAGCATGACTTGTGTGAGTCAGGTTCACTGTGCACCGGTTACCAACTTGTCAGCATTGGATAAGACAGAACACCCATATATGTAAGAAGTTACGTGAAGAAAATCTATTACTTGTGGATAGGTAGCAAGGGGCAATAGAAGCCTAGGATTCATTGTATGCTGGTCCTCTAAGCCTCAGAAAAGCTGCCTGGGGAAAATGGGATCTCAAGTGTGCATGCCTCACTTGCACTGCACCTGAAAGGGTCCCAAAAAGCAGCCCACCATGGATTTTATAATCCTAGGATCATATTAATTGCCAGGATAAAGCATTGAAGTACATCATGTTTTCAGCGGAAACCGTAACCGAGACTGGGCTGCTCCAGCCACCTACTCTTTATCTCAGTATGCTGCATTCCTGAACTACGGTTATTTCTGAGAACTACAAGTGAGAAAGGGGAGAAAACTAGATCAGTCCAAGTCCACCCAGAGAACTGTGTGCAGTCCATTCCTTGACCCAGATACCCCCTTAGTAAATCTAGTCCATTTCATATGCCTGTGGACCTCCATGGATCTGGAGGTGGAGGTTAGTCTCATATAATACTTTCATCAACACAGTATCAGTGCAGCATCATTGAGACATAACCAGAATATATTTAACTAGGACCAGAATGATCAGGCCAGCTTGGAGCAGTGATCTGGTCTGGGATCCCAGCAATTTAGATTAGAAGTTGCTAAAGAACTCAAAGAAGGATGCTTTAGGTGGCCCCACTGTCTGCAGCCAGTGAGACTGCACCCTGATCTTCTCTACTTGTGCTTCTGTAATATTAATACTTGAAATGTTTATCCTAGTACAGCAGGAGGTGCTAGCAATCACACAAACTCCTCCAAGTAGGGTAAGAGAAAGTCTAGAGCATTTCTCTACTCCATTCCTGAGGGAGTTGAGGGATGTCTGCTGGGTTACCAAGGCAGTGGCAGTAGAGGTAGCAATGTCTGCCATAGTCAGAGACAGGTATTATCATTTTTTTTTATGAGCATTGCCTTTTCTGTATGGTACCAAAGATCTCAGAAAGGACATAAACCCAGAATCAGTTTCACCTCCTGCCAGGTCCCTAGTAAGCCTGGTGTACAGCTTTAGGCTACTGGCCCAATGGTGCATCCCATTCCCAGGGACCACATCCAAAACATCCCCAGCATGTCCAATGTGCAAGATCCCACTGTCTGTCAGCTTTCCAGGCACAACATTCCCCATCCCACTGACAGGGATCCCAGCGGTTCACTCTCGGGCCACTTTGCAGAGAAAGATGTAGCCCTCAGGTACACATAGGACCCTTCTCTCATTTTGTTGTTCAGTGACCCATTCATGGGTATGAAGTCATTGGCTTTCCCTAGCCAAGTCTCATTAGTGGCAGGAGCTCTGTTTCCCCCATAAGATATTGTTCAGAGAGCCCCCACACGGAGGGCTAGTAACAATCCAGTTCTTGTTTTAATCATCATTGCTTTGTAAAAAGAAAATCAAAGCCTCAAGGCCACCCCTCAACTCCTTATGCAAAAGAGAAGGTAAAAGCCTCAGGCACCTATGAAGAGCTGGTCCCACAGATCATTCATCAAGGAAATTCCTTGCTAACCTCTCATATGTGAGGACATGCAAATCGTACCTGTGTCGAGCACCTAAAGCTAAACCCTATCCAATTCCACACTAATAATGAATTACAAGTTTATTTCACAGGTAACAGAACAGGAGACGAAACAGAATCAGACATTCTTCCACCTACCCAGGGGCATCTACATGATTGATGGCTCCTTCACTCCCATCTTTTAGGTAAAATGTAGATTTCTAGGGCATCACAAGAATGTAACCATTTTGCCTCATCAGCTCTCTCCCTCCCTGCCTTTTTCCTTCTCTCCGTATGCATGTAAAATGCTGAAGGTTCCAACTTCCCCCTTGGGAAAACAGCCACAGCTTTTCTGCGGTTCATGTTTTTCCCAGGCCTATCCTCAAAATCTTGGCTTAAGAAATCTCCACTGATTGAGATTTTTGCCTCAGTCATTTACTTGGGTCAACAAATGGCGACCACAGAGGGATCTCTGGGAAGAATTTAGCTTTCATAACCTGTGGCGACTTTCCATTTGATGCTTTTCGTACCAAGCTAGAGCTTCTCACTGCTCTGAGGGATTGAGAAATTTGCTGAGATTTGGGCTCCTCTCTTCAGAGATCTCCAATCTCTTAATTTTTTGGTTGATATTTGAGGTTTATTCTGCCATGTAACTCCCTTAGGGGAGTTTTGCTCACTTCTGTTGAGGAAGATGAGTTTCCTGCTTCATGATGGTGTACCACAGGCTCAGCTTGGGCCCTATCTCCAGGTAAGGAGCTAGTTCGGAGTTTCATTTTAGAATTTGATCGTTGAGGGTTAACATTTATTTATTGTCAACTAGCCATCCCTACTCCTTATGCTTAGAGATCTCAGCAATATATTAATTATGTGATCTCTCTTTTTTTCCCCAGTCTTACATTACACAAGATTTGACCAACTAAATTGTGGAAAATGAGATCTCTAAAATTGACTAAAACCCCCACAGCTGCAATACACCAGATGGTCAAAAAACAAATCAAAAGAGCTTACCCCCTCAAAATTATTTGATATATTTTGAGATGGCTGCTAGAAGCTGTCTTTGTAGACACCTCTACAAATGTCTTTTCACACCTGAGAGAATCTCCGCTAATACAGTGAAGACTGTCTTTTAGCCAAACTAGAAAAGATTAACTGAGAGTCCCATACCTTTAAAAGTTTTAAAAGGAAATATTTACTCTCCCTGAGAACTATTAACTGTGAGAATTTATCTATATAAAAGACCCCCTTTGTTAGCCTCTTTCTCTTCTCCCTCCTGAACTGTTTTGCTAAGTTTTCATTCTAAAATCTTCTTGTATACATGTTAAAAAGTGATTTAAATGTCTTTTTCTCTAATTAATCAACCTACCTCATGTCAGTGATGTTTTTTTCAGTGAACCTTTTTGAGGAAAAGGGCTTTGTTCCCTGGAGTTTAAAGCCACTCTGTTCTTCTAAAAAACTACAGTAGAGAAAAAACCAAGAATCTAATCAGCGGGTGAAAGGGTCAAAAAAAATTTCTTAACAGCCAGTGAGCCTGCCATTCTCTCTGTACAATCCAATTGAGCAGATGGTAAAAATCACTGTTTCTCTGCTTCCATTTATGGGAGAAAAAGGGATTTATATGACTAGTCTAAAGATAGTGACTTTTGGTACTTTGTCATATAAATTCATACTTTGAAATGCTTTTTTGCTTCCTAAAGGTAGGGTTTTCCCTTGTTGCTCTGTCTTTCTGTGTTGTTTGTTATAAAATAAAAAGTCTCATTCAGAAGGGAATTTTGTAGTCTCTATCTTAGCCTATTTCTGGAAAAATGAGGGGATCTTGGGATTGTTTCTTCTCCGAGGAAAATATTAGATTAAGTCACTTTAGAATAAGTATATCATTGAAATTTAATGGCCAAAAGATGGATCATTTAAATGGAAAGACGTATTTTAGATATCTCTTAGTCTAAACAATTGCCTTTTTATATTAGTAGAGCAATTGGATTAAAAGAAGGACAAACAATTGTGTTATGGCTAGCCTTAAAAATTCTCTTGATGAAATTAAAGAGCAAAATCCTACCTAAAAGATAAAAATCCTTTATACGTTGCCCTTGTGGGAATGACGGCAGAGACCAACTTACCTTTTAGCCTAATGGTTAAAATTCTGTGTGTCACTTTAACACCCTGGGTTCAGTGCCCCATCAGGGAATAAGTCTGGTTTGACTTTATATAAATTTGCTATTTATTCCATGGACATCTTTAATTTCCTGTGTTCCTTCTATGAGGGGCACATGAAGCTTGTGGACTTTTATACGTAAATGGTCAGCTGAGAAACCGAAACCCTAAAAACAACCCTGGACAGAAATGTGGGTTACACCTGGTTTATGGCTAGGAAGCCTTTCCTCACTTTGAGCTGTTTTTGTGGATTTTCTGGATCTCTTAAAAACTGTTTTCCACCTCTTTGAAGACACCTTTTGCTTCTTTAATTAAGTTATAACCTTAGTTAAAGCTTACTGATTTCACTTAAAAGGGTATATTTAGTTTAAAAATTCAAAAGCAAAATTGTCAACTGTTTGTCCCATCTAAAATATACTTTTTCTAATTGCTCAGGCACCTTAAGAACTAAGGGAAAAAAAGGCACCACTCACCCTTCTTTTGAGGGGGTCTTCTGTGTGCCTCATGGAGTCTAAAAGGTCATTAACAGATTCCTCTCAGATATAAAACTACTCTCTTTTGCATTGTGTTATCTCTTTGGCTTTGGAGGATACAAAAAAATTATTTTATGAGAAAAGTTTTGGCCTTGGTGTGTGTCATAGCTAGGCAGAAATGGCCAAGTTGGCGGCAGCTAAATGCACTACAAGAGGCTACTCCTTTCTTTGGGCCTTATATAAGAAAGAATGTAGTTTAAACACTTTATATATATATATATATATATATATATATATATATATATATGTATATACACTTATATATATCATATATAATATATCATATATATAATATCTGTATATCTTTGTAAGAAGTATACTATTAAGATATTGCATAGCTTGGTTTAATGGCATCTCTTTCATTTTTGGGGGGTCTGAGATTCAATACTACCTATCTAAATAAAGCTGGTCTCCTTACAAATTCCTACGGTGAATTCCTGTGATTTTATATTCCTTGGCATCCATTTTTGTCTTCCTCTAGAACACCCAAATTCCTTCTTTAAAGGGCTTAGATTTTCTCTTTTCGCAATTTAAGATGTTAATTATTGCCCTATTTCCTTTGCCACTCAATGAGGCTTTAGGTTTTATGTGAGACAAGAGAAATTTGACTTGTTTCATTCTGAATAGTTTAAATGCTACTGTCCTTTTAAGCTGACGTTCTGCCAGTCTCACAGCTAGAGTTTTAAAATCAAGGCTGTAGGATCCTTGATGCATATGTGTATGTCATAAATTAAGTAAATAAGCCCAAATGCTTTCCAAGTTCACATGACTTTAGTAATCTTTAATGAATAAATACAGTTTTAAAAATCATTGGTAAAATAAAATGAAAATATCTTTAAAATTTAATGTAGACATTTTCACCTGAACCTGTTGAGTTAAAATTTGTCTATCTCTGCTAGACATTTTAAGGTTATAAAACTGCTGCTTCTGTAACATTTTTAACATTTGCCTAGATTTGACTGTGAGCTTATGGATAGTATTTGTATAGTTTCACAATTCTTTTCAGTAATTTAAAATATGAAGTCATGTTATGTTAAATTAATAAGAATAATCATAAACTGAGTCATCTGTAACTAAATTAAAATACTAAAAGATTGATTATTAAACATAAGCTTAAGTTTATATACTTTGAAATCTTATTTTTACATAATATAAAATGCTAAATAAAATTGGGGACTGATAACAGTTCAAAGTTACTTTAACTTCTTAGGTTTTTATTTAAAATAATGGTTACTAATAGTTAACATTATAATTAATGCATATGAATAGCACTACCAGATATAAGAGAAACAATTTTATATACAAAATATGAAGAAAAAATTGGATGTGGGACTTTTGGGGGGTTAAAGTTTATAAGAAGACATAGAAATGTGATTTTTTGAAAAAATAATTTTGCCTAATTCAAAGGTTTTAAAAATAGTTTTAAATTAAATGAAAAACTAAATAAATATAAACATTTTTAAAAAGGAAAAAAGGCAAAATTTTAAAAAGATTTATAGAAATCTTACCTTATGATCAAATCAATTAAGATCAAATAGATCTATTTATGAAGTTTTGTTAAAATTAGCCTTAACATTTAATATAATAATGCAAAGATAAAAATTGGGTTTCTCTTTTAAACAAAATTTTCATGTAATATTAATAAATACAATAAAAGATTTTTGTTTACCTTTTAAGTAAACTACAAAAAAAGAGAGGAGAAAGAAGGAGAGACAGATTCCATTTGCCTCTTTATTTTTTGATTTGTCTTTATTAGGTACTATCTTTTGGAAAACTAAGCCTCTTTTCTATCAAAGGGTAAAAATTCTTTGCTTTTTAAAATCTTCAAATTATTACTTTGGCTGAATAAATGACTATTTTATAGTAGCCTGTTATCCTTTTTTATGACAGTTTTTTACAATAACAAATATTTTAAACCTTCGACATTTGACAAACTTTCTAAAATCAAAATTCTAAATTGAGTCTTTTTGACCTCAAATTAGCTTTTTAAATATTAGGGCCACTGAAAGTCTAAGAGAGATATGTTAGGCTTATTTGGTATGTTAAAACCATACAGGAAGCATTTTCAAATATAAGAAAGAATTTAAATTTCTTTGGGTTATATTTACATAAAGAAGTTTTGATATGTATTCCAAAATTATATTTCTAAAATTCTGATGTAACAGAGAGAATGGCCTGAAAAAATGGTAGAAAAGTTTTCTATCTCTTTAAAACCTAACCCACTCTTTTGGGGAACTAAAGCCTGCATCCCTGCCTCTGGCCAGTGGGGAAGGACAGGGGAATGTCCTTTGTTCTTTGTGCTACAGAAGATGGCTCAGTAGAACTGTCCAGGCAGAGGTCCTGGACTGTGTTCAGTGGAGATGGGACAGAGATGGGACAATCAGAATCATCAAGTATAGTCGAACAACAATAGCCTAGCACTGAAATCCTCCCTTTAAAAACTCCGTACTTTTGCTTATGATTAGGAAAATGGTACTTTAAGAAGAGAGTCTGCCATTTTCCTCATTTGCCAGCAAATTAATAAACTCCTCTTTCCGTCTCCTCAAACCACTTGTCCTCTTTCTTCTGATGTGGCCTTGGGCACAAATGCCAAACTTTTGGTGACACTGACATGCTTTGATTTATGTTACCAATAATAATTATGGTTATCAACTTAAATTATTATATGCCACAAAAATAAACAAATTTCGTTGTCAATTGTCTCTTTAACCATGGCTATTCTAAGACATTTTTGTCATCCACAGACAATTATTAATATTATTTTACTTTTATTCTCCTCAAAAAGTGGTTTTCTACTGACTTTAGAGATCATACAATTTGGACTGAATACTGAATTCTTTCCTGGCTACAAGTCTCTGAATAATATTTTCAAACTCTTTTTCCATTTTTCTGACTTGGCCTCAATGAATTTGCCACCACCTTTTTTCCTGAGGCCCTACAAGCACACCTTGTGACATATAAACTCCAAGATAAACTGTTCCAAATATTAACGTTTGTTTTTCTATGTGAAAGCTACTTTTACTTTAACTGAAGATACTTTGAGTTTAAAATACAGACACCTCTGCTAGACACCCTTGGACTCTAAAGAAACTGGCTTACTTTAATAAAAAGCTGATACATTCATGAGGACTGCTAACCCAACCTCAAGCAGAGCAAGAATTAATTACATGAGACTGAACTAATTTTTCGACTGGTCATTTAAAACATTGCTAATTCTTTTTGTTTTGTTTTTCAGAAAGCAAGAAAATTCCTCCTTTTGAGCTATTTATAGCTTATAACAAATTGGTAAAGTATATTTTGTAAATGATTTGAAACATTTATTTTTCTCTTTACTTAATTTCTCCGGAATTTGGGAACGATTCATAAGTATTCTTATTTAATGGCAATATAGTTATTTGTATGACTTCAACAAGAATCTGTTTTCTTTTACAATGGGACAGTATTAGAGAAACTGATTATTTTACCAAGGCTTTGGAATTAAATATTTTCAATAAACCCAGGCTGCTTTGAGAAATTACATTTATATTATAAGGCCAATAAAAAGCCCTCTAGAAAAAAAAATATTGTCCTGATACCTCATCTCTAACATTTCTTGATCTGTGGCAAGTAAATAATGTCACTTTCTGACAAGCCAAGGAACCCTACATTACTTTGGGATCTCAGGAAAAGAGAACTTTACCCAGTTTATACAGATGTCTACAGACAGAGAAATCCTTGGGTTGGCTCAAGAGACCTTTAAGTAACTTGAAATTCCTTATGAAAAAAAATGTTCCAGCAAAGCTAATTCAAAACAAAACAAAACAAAAAAACCCCGCATGGCCAAGGATTAGTTTTATGGCTCTTTATGCAAATAATGAGACCGAGTATGAGACTAAAATTTATTCTGCAAATAAATTGGTCTTACTATGAATTGTTCCTAATAAAAATGGGAAACTAGAGAAAATTATTAGAATTCCATGTATCGCAGCATTCATTCCCAACTGTCATCAGTTTAATTTTTCCCCTATTGTCCTATTTTATCTTGACAGAAGTATAGGGTCATTGGCCTCTGAAGGAAACCCAGAGACCTTGGCCCATTCTTAATGGTGTCATTCAGCCCAAGACATTTGGGTCTACAATGTTCCTTTATCAAATAAACACACCTACTAGTCTATAAGACGTTCCTAGTCTCTCCCCATATCCCCGCTTTAGCTCATAAGTCTCCCTTTCTTTAAAAGCCTGCATTGTGCAACTGAGTGTCTCTTTCCTGTTCCCTCTCAGGTATCTCGGTCCACCTGAAGGCTCCTATCCTGAGCTCTCTAGCCCCAGGAATGAGCAATCACGTACGTGTGCAACCACCAGGGGGCAATGCGCCACCCTACCCTGTTTCCATATACCTTGCTCTTTGCCTCACTCCTTACAGCTAGCTCATTCACATCTACTGGGGTTGACTTATGTCCATTTATCGTTCATCTTTCACCATAAAACATCCAGCTGTGTGTCTTCCCCCTGCACCCCTAGGCTGAGTTTTCACACTAGCCTGGGTACTAGGGATATCACCCCTTCCACTTTTCCAGGAAGCCATGGTTCTGTCAGATCAGACCTTACCCACTGCACCAATTTTCTGCAACAGATTCCCTGTGCACTAATTACCAGTTTGTCTGGGTCTGGAGAGACAGAACACCCATATGTGCAACAAGTTACAGGAAGTAGATCTATTACTTTCAGATAGGCAACAAGGGACAACAGAAGCCTAGGATTCGTTAGTGAGCCAGTCCCTGAAAGCTCAGGAAAGCTGTCTTGGGAAGGTGAAGTCTTAACTGCATGTTCCTTACTTGCACTGCAGCTGAGGGATCCTGAAAAGCAGCCCACTCTGGGTTTTATAGCCTGAAGGTCACATGAATCACTGAGATGAAGCACTGAAGGACATCCTATTTTTAGAGTGAGATTAGAATAGAGCTTGGGTTGCTCCACCCAGCTCCCCTTTGTCTCAAGATGTTCCATTCCCAGCACATTCTACAGTTATTCTTCAGAACTACAAACAAGAAAGGAGGGAGAACTAGGTTGATATAAGACCACTGGAAGAACTGTCCTCCAACTGGCAACAAAAAGAATACTATCATGGATCCAATGCAATGAAAAAAAAGGGGGGAAAAAGCTACTGGAAGAGGAAACATATTTGGATCGAAAGAAATAAAGTTCACAGATAATTTAGATATATGTTATTTATATTTATAGACATTATATTTCCAAATAAAAATTTCTTTTGCCAATGTTATTTGTTAATATTTCAATCTAATTATTTCATATCTATTCAGTGTGAACTTAGGAAATATTTAGAAATCATCTCAAAAATTGTCTCATGAGCAGCTAAGGAAAGTATTTAAACTTGCTGGTAATAGGGACTTTCCACAAAAATTTAAAGGTTTGGCACACAGAATATCCAACAAGGAGAATGATCAAGTATTGCCTACATTTTTCTAAATCTTTGTCATCTAATTTATTATAAATACTTGTGATTTTTTTCATAATTTAATTATAGAGTAATTCAAAGAAAAAATCCCAAGTAATTTGGAAAAAGATAAAAACTAAGCTACAACAAAGAAAAGAAGCTATTACTAGACAAAACAAAATCTGGGAAAATGCCAAGAATTATCTAACTAATAAAAGAGATTGGCAGATTCAATTTTGATGGAAATAGATAAAAAAAAATCAGCTTTGAAACCATAAGAATACTGGAAGAAATAGTTGGAAAAACTTCCCTAGATATCAGCCTAGGCAAAGAATTTATGAAGAAGACCCCAATGGCAATCACAGCAACAACAAAAATTAATAAATAGGACTTAATTAAATTAAAAAGCTTCTGTACAGCCAAAGAAATAATCAACAGAGCAAATAGACAACCTACAGAATGGAAGAAATATTTGCAAACTGTACATCTGTTAAAGGGCTAATAGCCAGAATCTACAAAAAACTCAAGTAAATCAACAAGAAAAAATCAAACAAGCACTGTATGGGGGAAGGACACACTTGTAGCCCTGACTTGGGTGAGGCAAACACATTACATGTAACCAAAATGTTTGTACTCCCGTAATATCCTGAATTAAAAAAAAAAATCAAACAACCCCATCAAAAAGTGGGCAAAAGACATGAAGAGAAGCTTTTCAAAAGAAGATAGACAAATGATCAATAAACATATGAAAAAATGTTCAGCATCGCTAATCACCAGTGAAATGCAAATTAAAATCCCAATGAGATATCACCTTACCCTGTTAGAATAGCTTTTGTTAAAAAGTCCAAAAACAATAGATGCTGGCATGCGCACGTAGAGAAAGGAACACTTCTACACTGTTGGTGGGACTGCAAATTAGTACAACTTCTATGGAAAATAGTATGGAGATTCCTCAAAGAACTAAAAGTAGACTGGTAGGGGTCCAGCAATCCCATCACTGGGTATTTACCCAAAGGAAAAGAAGTCATTTGATCAAAAAGACACCTGTACTCAAATGTTTATTGTGGCACAATTCACAATTGCAAAGATGTGGAATTAACCCAAGTGCCCATAAATTTATGAGTGGATTAACAAAATGTGGTATATGTATACCATGAAGAACTACTCAGCCATGAAGAAGGATGACTTAATGACTTTTGCAACAATTTGAGTGGAACTGGAGACTATTATCCTAAGTGAATTATTTAAAGAACAGAAAACAAGCACCGCATATACTCATATTACATTGGAACTAAGGGATGAGCATGCATGTGCATAGGGGGAAGTAAAATTTAATGGAAATCAAGTGGGGGGAGGGGAGTAGAGGGGATGGGGAGAAAACCTACCTAATGGGCCCAATTAACAGTATCTGGGTGATAGGCACACTTATGACCATGACTCAAGCATTATAAATGGGATCCATGTAACCAAAAATATTTGTACCCCCATAATACTTTGAAATAAAAATAAATAAATAAAAACAATTTAATTTAATTTTAAAAAATCAGCTTTGAAGATACGAACATAATTGAAACAAATTCTGATTCTGAGGAATGAAAATTAAACTACATTCAAAGGAAAAATGCGTTCTTTCATCTTTGGAACTACAGTTAAAAAGAAAGGCGTGACTTAATGGGACTCTTTTTCACCAAAGACAGATATTCAAAACAATGACACTCCTTTGTTGTGGTTTACCGCACCCATGATGAGGAAATATAAAAGTCTGGGTGCTGACGGTGATATTCATTCTCAGGAAACTCACCTTCATCATACACCCAAAGCCACAACCTCTGACGCAATGAGCTACTACTATGGCAACTACTATGGTGGCCTTGGCTATGGCCTTGGTGGTTTTGGTGGCCTGGGCTATGGTTATGGTTCCAGCTATGGCCTTGGAGGCTATGGTGATTATGGCTATGGCTACTTCCGTCCCTCTTTCTATGGAAGATACTGGTCATCAGGATTCTTCTGAAAAAAATCATCACTTCAGAACTCAGAATTTTTTAAAAATTTTCATTTTCTAATTCTTTTATTTTTTGAAGAAGATATCACCATACATTGGCACTGTTTGTCTCAACGGGGATCCACATCTCCTGTCAAGGATCTAATTATGCAAGTTGGGCATTATCAGCTCTTCTTAATTATGATGTGTTGGCTTATTACATTTTCCTTCTGTGATACATCTGGGTTTATTTTCTCATAAACTTTCTATATGAGCATACAATATTTAGTTTGATTTTTTTCATCCATTTCAGTGCATTAGAGTTTTATGTTTTATAAAATCTTAGTAATATTCTTATTAGCATTATTATTGCATGGAATTATTTGCATTATATTTAGATCTTTTTAGAAACTGTCTTCACTGATAATATAAACACTGGTTCAGATAACTTGTCTTGCTAAATTGACATTCTTTTTTTGATGTGATATTCCACAGAGCTAAATAAATTCAGACTTCTTAATACTTTAAAAAATAATGTCCTCTGTGATTCTTAACATTTTAAGGAGCATCTCTTGTGTTTTCACATAATCATGAGCTGTTAAGACCCTTCAGTGCTATGTAAGGAAAATCATCTTTCTTGATGCTGTACTCAATTATAGATATTGCTATGTTCCTAAATTGATCAGGTGTTCTTAATTGTCACTCATTCTTCTGAATCCCTTAGTGTCTGGAGCCTCCTTGCAAGTCAAAGGTGTAGACATTTGTTGCTTGTGTCCCCCTCCCTCAAATTTTGATCCCATCATAGAAGAAGAACTTGTATAGGTTGAATAGTCTTCTCTCAAAATTTAGGTACTTCTCAAAACCTAAGAATCTGACCTTATTTGGAAGTATGGATTTTGCAGATACAATAGATTCAGGTGAGATCGTACTACAGTAGGTGGACTCTTAATTCAATGTGATTGGTGTATTTATAAGAACAGGACAAGAGACACAGAGATAGATACAGAGTACAGAAATGTCAACACACACAGGAAGAAGTCCATGTGATGACACAAGCAGAGATTCCAGTGATGTGTCTGGAAGCAACACCAGAAGAAAAGGAAAGACATGAATAGGTTCTCCCCTTGAGTCTTCAGAGAGAAGACTTTAAACCATCCTTTTAAAACCTTGAATTTGAACTTTTAGCTTTCAGAATTGTAGTTTTAAGCCACCTATTTTGTGGTACTTTATTATGGCTTCCTTAGGAAACTAACAGAGATCCTAGATTTTTCTATCTTGTCTAACATTCCTGAATAGTTCATCATTGCAGCCTATGCTATATAATTTTTGAGACACAACCCTTTTAACTTTCTCTTTACTTAAAAACATAGAAGTGGATTTTGAATTAATGTTTCTGTCTTCTTCAATTCTGGTTGAATACTGAATGTGTTTACTATTCGTTTATACCCTGCCCAGAAATCCTTGGCTCTTGCCTAAACCCTCATCTTGTTCAGATATCTAGTCTTCTCTGTTGAGTCCTATGTAAAGATGAGTCATGTTAACTCTCAATGAAATGTGTGATTTCAAGCATTGTGACAGTCCTCATGTTATTCTCAAAGATTCTTCCAACAATGAGTTCAGGAGAAAAAAGTTGTCATAGCTCATTACTTTGATGATATCATAAAAGTAGAACATTTCTTAGAGAGAGAGGAGACACACTGACACCAATAAAACTTAGGCTTTTGAACCAATTCTACAGCAAGTATTTATTGAGCACCAAATAAATCCAACAAAGAACTTTAATTGAGGGAGTTGACATTTTCATTTATAAAGAATGTTAAAAAGTTATGTTTGTTTGAGGATCACTTAAAATCTTTTCTGATGATGTAGAAACTGGGGTTTTCTACAAAGTATCATATTGGAAAAAGATACTGTTTGTATAAAGGAAACATAATTGTCCTTGTGGTGACAATGTTTAAAGATGAGTATTGTACATATGATGGTTCCTCATACCATATTCCTATTTTTGTCTATATTCTAAAATTTTCATGTGTCAGTTAATAAAATATGAGTACAACTAAGTGGTATATTGTGTGAAATGAACATAATTCCTGCAAGGAATTAAGAATAGGAAAATTGGATCAAATAGACATGAATTTAAAGACAGAAGATAGTCCAACATACAGACTCAGAAATGAAAGGTTCACATTTAAACTATTTGGGAGAAGACATGTAAATGAAGAGAGCAACATTGTTCCCTTGTCATGGGGATGAAGAATAGAATGTAGAACCCATAGAACAATGGAAAAATTGATGTTAGAAGAACAATATTGGATTAGCAGAGTGAATATAACTGATGGGGAGCCATGTGTGATAAGCAAAGGCATTTTTTTTTCTTAGTATGTTTATTTGGATGAGAAGAGCAAATGGCAAAGAACAAAAATATATTCGAAAAATATAGTTGATACCCAGATAAATGATTTCTTCAGCAATATTGGGTGCACAGTAACAAGGAGGCAAGGTATATTCTGTCCCTGATTTTGGTGGATTGAGTAGAGATAAATGTATATTAAGCACATATTTCAAGAAATTAAGCAGAAAGACCAAATAAGTGGTGATGAAAACAAACCACCCATTATTTAAAATTAAAAAAACAGAAATACTGATTAAAAGTTTGTCTGTCTTTAGTTATTAATACACACTGGCAGTTCAAAAAGTACCTATAATAAAATATTTTTCCCTATTTCTTTTACTAAAATAAAAACCAAAAAAACCCAAAACATTATTTTTCAAATTTTTAAACAATTGCTATGGCTAATATAGTTATTTAATAGTATATACATGCAAACATTAAATTAGCATATATGCTTTACTTATTTTTTAAATAAACATTACATTACGCATGGAAATTAATTACTCCCAGATATACGGTTTGCCTCAACCCATGCAGATTTAGCTATACCCATTCATCTGAAAGTAAATCGATAATAGCTTGGGATTATTGGAGCCCACTCTAGCAGAAGTTCTATCTCCAAGTCTTGCAGTATCTATATTTGCCTGTTTTAATTTGTATTTCTCTAATGACTAATGATGTTGAGCATGTTTTTCTATGCATATTTGCTATCCATCTTTAATATTCTTTGGTGAAGTGTCTAGAACTTGATGAATAGGCAAAGGACAGATTTTTAGAGCAGTGAAATTACTGTGGATGATACTATAATGGATGTATGTCGTCATATATTTGTCCAAGCTCATAAAATGTACAACACCATGAGTGAACCCTGATGTAAACTATGGACTTTTGGTAATAGTGATATGTAAATGTAGGCTCATCAGTTGTAACAAATGTACCATCCTGATGGGTGATAATGAGGAAGTTTACATATATGTGGGGTCAGGTGATAATATGGAAAATCTTGGTACCTTCCACTAAATTTTGATGTGAGACTAACTGCTCTGAAAAATGAAATTTACTGAAAAATAGATTGTGTGTTTTCTTATTGTTGAGTTTTTGGAATTATCTGTGTAGTTTGCATTCAAAAGTAATTTGTTAGAAATGTGATGTGCAAATGTTCTGTTGTCTTCTTTTAGTTCTCTTAAAATGTCTTTCATAAAGCAAACATTTGATTATGATAAAGACTAATTTATCAATATTTTTAATCAATGGTTCCTGTTTTTGGTGTCGTATCAAATAAATTTTTTACATAACCTGTGATCACAATAATTTTCTCCTATTTTTTCTTATAAAATTTTATAATCTTATGTTTTACATTTAGGCATATTGATCCATTCTGAATTTTTTGAATAAATAGATTCAAAAAAGGTATGAGGTATAGGTCAAGGTACCATTAGTTTTTGTATAAGATGTAGTTTGGCTGTGATGTATAATTCATTTTATTAAAGTTCAAGGCATAGGTTGAGAATGTTTTTTAAAAAAATCTGTTTGTTTGGTTTGTTTGTATAGGTATGTCCAACTGTCCCGGCATGATTTACTGAAGACTATTCTTTCTGTATTAAATCGCCTTAGCTACTTTGCATAGACCAATTGACCATATTTATTTGGATCTATTTCTGGACTTTCTGTGCTGTTCTATTAATATATATGTCTATCCGTACAATAATTCCTTATTGTCTTGAATAATGTAGCTTTATAATCAATACCAAAATAGAGTCCTGGCCGGGCGTGGTGGCTCACGCCTGTAATCCCAGCACTCTGGGAGGCCGAGGCAGGAGGATCGTTTGAGCTCAGGAGTTCAAAACCAGCATGAGCAAGAGTGAGACCCCCATCTCTACTAAAAAAATAGAAAGAAATTAATCGGACAACTAAAAATATATAGAAAAAATTAGCTGGGCATGGTGGCGCATGCCTGTAGTCCCAGCTACTTGGGAGGCTGAGGTAGTAGGATCGCTTGAGCCCAGCAGTTTGAGGTTGCTGTGAGCTAGGCTGACGCCATGGCACTCACTCTAGCCAGGGCAACAGAGTGAGATTCTGTCTCAAAAAAAAAAAAAAAAAAAAGTCCTTTTAGTTCTCCAAGTATTTTCTTCTTTGTTAAAATAATTTTGGCTATCCTAGTACTTTCGTGTTCCCATGTACATTTTGGAGTCAGTTTACCCACATTTACAAAAGCTCTTCTGAGATTTTGAGTGAGATTTCATTGAATAAATGGAACACATTAGGGAGAATTCACATATTAACTGTAAGCATTTAATCCTGAATATAGCATGCCCCTGCAATCATTTAGGTCTTCTTTGATCTCTCTCATCAAAGTGTTTTTGCTTTTAACATATGGATCATGCAAATATTTTATTAGATTTTTATTTAAAGATTTAATTTCTGGTGCTATTGTGAATGGTGTTTTTTTAAAACACAAATTCTAAGTATATTTTTTATAATGATATCAGGTCTGACAACCTTCCTAAACTCACTGTTCATTTATTGATTGTAGGAGCTTTTATGTGTTGGTTTATTTGTCTTTAACATAGACAATCACATAGTTGGACAATTAAGATAATTTTATTTCTACCTTTCCGTTCTGAATATCTTTCATTCTTTTTCCTTAGTGCAATGCCTAGGATTTTCATTATGACATTGAATATGTGGTGGGAGGACAGCCTAGCCTTGTTTCTGATATTAGGAGAAAAGCATAAGGTTTTTCAACATTTAGCATAAAATTAGCTGTAGAATTTTTTTTTTTTTTTTTTTTTAAAGAATCTTGCTCTGTCACCCAGGCTGGAGTGAGTGTCATCATAGCTCCTGGGCTCAAGTGGTGAGTGTTACCACACTTAGCTAATTTTTGTGTTTTTTTTTTATAGAAATGGGGTCTTCCTATGTTGCTCAGGTTAGTCTCAACTCCTGGCCCCAACCGATCCTCCCACCTCACACTCCTAAAGTGCTAGGATTACAGTCATGAGCCCCACACCTGGCCAGATTTTTGTCATCTTTAACGAATAACGAAAATCCCTTCAATTTCTAGTTTGCTGAGAATTTTTAATAGGCACAGATGTGGAATTTTGTCAAATGCTTTATCCACATCTATTCAGATGACTTTTTTCCTTTTTAAATCTGTTAATACTGTAGATTATATTGATTGCTTATCTCATGTTGAACCAGATTTGGATTCCTTGGATAAAACTAATGTAGATATGATGTATTATTCTTTTAATATATTGCTTGTTCCTATTATTAATATTTTGTTGAATGTTATTGAGTCTATGCTCATGCAAGGTATTGGATTGTTATTTTTTTCCCTTCTAATATGTTTGGTTTTAGTATGAAGATAATGGGGTTGGTCTCAAAAAATAACTTAGGAAGTATTCCTTCCTGTTTTCTTTTCTAGAACAGATTGTATAGGTTGGGTAATATTTACTTCTTGAATGTTTGGTAGAATTCACCAACTATCTATCTAGGTCTGGAGTTTTAAATTTTTGGAAGGTCTATAAATATGAATCCAATTTCGTTAATATACATAGAATTTTGTAGTTATCTATTTCAACTTTAGTGGCTTTTGATAGCTTGTATCTTTCAAAAAATTGGCCCATTTTATTTATGTTGTCATATATATGGATATCGAGCGTTTATAGTTTCACTCATTATTTTTTAATTTCTGTGGGGTCTTTAATGATGCTCACTTGTGACTTTTAGGTAATTTGTTTTATTTCTTTTTCTTTTCTTGGTATATCTGGCCACAGATTGATCAATTATGTTGATCTTCTCTATAAATCAAGGTTTTGTGTTTCCTTTTTTTATTTCAAAGTATTATGTGGGTACAAACAGTTTTAGTTACATGGATCACTTTTGTAATGCTCAAATCAGGGTTAAAAGTGTGCCCATAAGAGAGATAGTGTTCATTGTACCTGCTAGGTAGGTTTTTGCCCATTCCCTCCAACCCCCTCTGGCTGCTTGTTTTCCTTTGAGATTTACTTCCCTCCATGCACATGTGTGCTCATCAGTTAGTTCCAATTTAATAGTGAATACATATGGTATTTGTTATTCCATTCTTCAGATACTTCACTTAGGATAATGGTCTTCGGTTCCATTCAAATTGTTGTGAAAGGCATTAAGTCATCTTTCTCCATGGCTGAGTAGTATTCCATGGTGTGCATATATATACAAACACACACACAGACCACATATTGTTAATCTACTCATGAATTGATGGGAATTTGGGTTGATTCTACATCTTTGCAATTGTGAATTGTGCTACAATGAACATTTGTGTGTGGGTGTCTTTTTGATAAAATAACTATTCTAGATTTTGGCCTAGGCAAAGAATTTAAGAGGAAGACCCCAACAGCAATCACGGTAACAACAAAAATAAATAAATGGGACTTAATTAAATTAAAAAGCTCCTGCACAGCCAAGGAAATAATTAACAGAGCAAATAAACAACCTGCAGAGTGGGAAAAAATATTTGCAAGCTATACATTCGATAAAGGACTAATAACCAGAATCTACAAAGAACTTGAGCAAATGGCCAACAAACATATTAAAAAATGCTCAACGTCACTAATCATCAGGGAAATGCAAATTAAAACCGCAATGAGATATCATCTTACCCGTGTCAGAATGGCTATTACTAAAATGTCCCAAAACAATAGATGCTGGCATGGATGCAGAGAGAAAGCAACGCTTACACACTGTTGGTGGGACTGCAAATTAGTGCAACCACTATGGAAAACAGTATGGATATTCCTCAAAGAACTAAAAGTCGACCTACCATTTGATCCAGCAATCCCACCACTGGGCGTGTACCCAAAGAATCAAGTTTTGATTTCCTTGTTTTTTCTCTACTGATTTTTCTGGGTTGTGTTTATTTAAACTCTGATTTTTGTTATTTATTTATTCAGTTTATAAAAAACTTAGATTTTAGAGCCAAGGAATTTTTATATTAACATAAGTAGTTATTGATACAAAATTTCCTGTAAGTGCTGCTTTAACTACATCCCAAATATTTTAGCTTATTATATTTTCATTTAGCTCAAAATGTTTTAATTTTCTTTGATTATTCTTATTATTCTCATTTGATTCATTTGTTATTTAGATGTGTGTTGTTAAATTTTCAGATACCAGAGCATTTTCCAGATGTCATCCTATCATTTTTAAATTTCTTTTCATTTATTTAATACATCTAAAAGAATATAATTTATATAAGCATGTCCTGAATGAAATTCAGGTCCAGAATATAATCTGTCTTAGTTAATGTCCCTATGCACTTGAAATAATGTGAATTCTACGTTGCTTGATGGAGTGTTCACAAGCATCAATTAGATTAGGTTAGATTTTAGTGTTGTTCAGGAATTCTCTATATTTACTGATTTTTCTGTTTACCTATTCTATTAATTACTGAGAACAGATTGTTGAAATCTAAAACTAAAATTATGGAATTATTTATTTCCTCTTTCAGTTCTATGAATTTTTGCTTTACTAAATTTGAAATTCTTTTGTTAGGTGGTTACATACTTAGAATTGTTATATTTTCTCTGAGGGAAAATTAACCGGCATTTCATTTATTTTTTTAAAAATTTTCTATTTATTCTTTTTTAAATTTTAATTGACATTTTAATGATATATAATAATGTGCATACATAATAATGTTTCAAAACATGTAATATTTAGTGATCAGATCAAGGTAATTAGCATATCCATCATCTCAGACATTTATCATTTCTTTGTGTTGGGATCATTCAATACCATCCTCCTATATTCTTTATACTATTTCATGAATTTAAAGTTATTTTTTTCTCACATTAAAATAGCTACTTCAGTTTTCTCTTGGCTAGTATTGATATGTCATCTTTTCCTCTCTCTTAGATATGTCTTTATATTTAAGGTAAATTTCTTATAGACAACATATAGTGGTAGATTGCTTTTTTTAAAATCTAAAGTAATAATGTCTTTCTTCTATTTAGTGTCTTTATAATGTTCACTTTTAATGCTATTGGTATACTTGAATTAAAATCTATCTTTCTAGTTTTCTCTTTGTTCCATCTGTTCTTGGTGACACCACATCCCACCACTATTTTTTTCTGTCTCCTTTTAGGCTAATTGTGAATTTTTTTATAATTCCATTTTATCATACTATTGAATTTTTATTTATGTATTTTTAAAATATTCATTATTGTCCAACTGTAGTACACGGATATTATAAAAGTGTACCTACAATTCCTCTCTCCCATCCTTCGTTCTATTGTTGTCAAATATTTCAACTGTACGTAAGGTATAAACACGGAATATGTTGGAAATATTTTTGCTCTGGAAAGTTAGGGAATATAGAGAAAAAATGAATTTTATTTTCCCTTAATCTGTTTTATTTTTAACACTCTCTTTTTCTTTTGCATAAATGCAAGTTTTGTGCAGTATCTGTGATGGTCTTCAGGAGGAGGTAGCAAGCTCATTAGGTCTATGCTCTTATGTCAGGATTTAGAAAAAGCTTTTGAGAGAGGCTCCCTGGAGGAACTATATGCCTGCTTGTTACCTCACACAAAGGGGAGCAGGCAGAAAAGGGACAACATGTGTGAGCTGCAACAGAGATATATGCCCTGGACTAAATTCGTAAGCATTAAAAAAAATACTGTCCGCCACTTTACTTCCACTTTGCAAATCTCACGCACTATGTTTTCGGTGGGTCGTGATAACAAGGAATTAGGCAGGGAAGTGTACACTTGGAAATGTAGTAACATCTTGGGGAAGTTCACAAAATACTTATTCACTATAGGAAATACGTTCCTACATGTAAGGGAATATTGGGAATACTGTGGGAAAGGTAGTGTGGGCTAAATTGTGAGAGGCCTGACTATCCTCCTGTGTTTGCCCTTTCAGATGATAGTGGTTAGTGTACTCACCTATAGAAAAATCAAGCAAGGGAGATGAGTATTATTTGTTCTTTATTTTTGAATGTATTCTTCTTTTGGATTTTAAATTAGTTTTTCTCATTCACAATTATTTAATAATTGGTGTGTCAGTCTATTAAATGTGAAAGCCAAATGAAATATACATTTTAAAATAGATGATAATTCTGGATAAGGAAAATCAAAGGCAACATCACTTGAAAATGACAAAAATCTAGACAATGCCAAGAATGACTTATCTGATGCAAGGTAGCATTGTACTCACATTTTAAATATAAAAATAGCTGTAAATATCAACTTTAAATATTGAAAGATTATTATTGAAAACAAAGGTCGATCCTATGAAATTATAATTGAATAAATTCAAAGAAAAAATATCTTTGTGCATGTTTGAGACTACACTTAATAGGAAAGAAATGGCTTAATAGTCCTGTTTTTCAACAAAGACGCATTTTCAAAGAGAAGGAAGCTTCTGTGTTGTGGTTTGCCACAGCCTTAACTGGGGAGTATAAAAGTCTGGTTGCAGACAGTGACATTCATTCTCAGGAAACTCACCTTCAACATCAAACCAAATCCACAACCTCTGACACAATGAGCTACTACTACGGCAACTACTATGGTGGCCTTGGCTATGGCCTTGGTGGCTTCGGTGGCCTGGGCTATGGCTATGGTTCCAGCTATGGCCTTGGAGGCTATGGTGGTTATGGCTATGGCTACTTCCGTCCCTCCTTCTATGGAAGATACTGGTCATCTGGATTTTACTGAAAACATTGGTTATTTCTTTGAAACTCAGAATGTCTGACTAATGCTCTTCATCTAATACTTTTATTTTTCAAAGACATATCATCATGTATTTGGAGCTTTTTAGATTAGTAGGCATTTATGTCTCTGATCAAGAATCTGATCATTCTGCCCACATATAGTAAACTTTTCTGGAAAATAACTACACTTTATTCTTTTTTCCTTTTCTGATATTTCTGGATTGACTTTTGAATAAACTTTCTTAATGAACATTAAGTGTCAAATTTTTTTCATTTAATTATTTTGAAGAACTATGGTTTTATTTTAATGTTTTCCAAAATTTGAGTAGTATTTTTGCATTAAAAGATATTTTTCCATGGAATATATTTATTTCATACTTATGTTTACTTAGAAATGATCCTCATGGTTAACTCAAGCATACAACTTGTTTGGATGATTTTTTAAATTGATGCCATGTGTTTTACATGGCATCTCATAGAACCAAATGAATTCAGACATTCCTATTACTTATGAAAATTATGTCTTCATCTATGATATTTTCACTTTGGTGGAAAATCTATTTTCTCTTTAATCTAATGAAGTTAGTAAGACTATTGGCACTGTGGACGTTTTTGGTGCTATAGTTATCAGACAGATATTGCTATTTTTTTGAGCTCAGCAAGAAAGTAATGTCCTTGACTCGTAGTTTATTATTGTGTGTTTCCCTGTCAGTTTCCTTCTTATATAATTCAAATGTGGGAAAACTTGTTGCTTGATACCCGTTGCATGCTCATAAAAGAAAGAGAATCTGAAAATTTATCGTATTTAGCATTCTTCGTTATCTCGTTATTGTAGCATACACACACAAATTTTTGAGACTAGACCCTTTTTACTCTATACTCATTTAAAACTTAGACATTAGCTCTAAATTAGTGTTTCTATTTTTTTCCCTAACTCTGGTTTGAGCACTGGTTTTTGCTCCTACTTATACTTTGATCTGAACTGGATTTCAGAAGTAGGTCCTTGATTTTTGCCTGAATCTTGGTTTCCTTGGGTACTAGCATCACCTTTGAGTCCTACATAAAGATGTCCCCTGACATCACTTGCAATAAACTGGGTGAGCTCCACGGGCCTTTGTGAGTTTCCAATGGCTCTCGCAGGTCCTGTCAACATTGTGCTTAAGATAAAAATATTTTTGTGTAAAGTTTGTTCTTAGTCCTTTTGATGCTTTTGTTAAATTAGGAATGCTTACAGAGCTGAATCACACAGATTCCACTGAGAAACTGAGCTTTTTAATCGATCCTAAAGTAAAGCTAACCAGTGACTTTACTTGAGGAAACTCAATATGCTTTTTAAGGCTACCTATCATTTAGAGATTCGTATGACAATATTTACAGATAAAATTATACCATTTCTGAGATTTGCTTAAAAAGGATACAATGTTGACAGGGAAGACGGCCGGGGTATAGAGGCAATATTGGCCACAAGGCAGTAATTTCAGAACATGAGCTATGTATGTGATGATTCCCTTTACTATACCATCTATTTTTGTACTTATTAAATGTTTTTATAATAAAATTATAAGACAACATAATAGAACAACTAAAGGTTGTCTTGTGTGGCATGGGAAATACATAGCACAAGGCTTAATGAGTAGAGAGAGAGAATCAATAAAAGTGACTTTGTAACAGAGGCTTTATCTTTGCTTTGAAAAAATGCATTTCAGCTAGTTAAAAGAGTATTGGATTAAGAGAACAGCATGGCATTGTCAGGAGCATGAAGAAGAGAACACAGCATTTATGAAACAAACGGGAGAAATTATTGTTTGAGAAGTATTGAATTATCAAAAATGATACAATTTACATGAGGCTTTAACTGACTTGTAAAAGAATTTGTTTCCTTTCTATTTGGTGGATTTTGAGGAGAAAGCAGCAAAAAACACCCACAAAAAACCCCCTAAATTTACAAAATCACATCGATATTTAGACATATTGCCTCCCCACCAAAAAAAAAGTCTTCAGCCACATGGTCCCTGTTGGAGTGTTTGTGTGTGTGTTTCCAATTTAAAATAATAAAATAATGCAAAACTATGCAGTGTAAGATATTTTTTTTGCAAGGCCAAACTTTAGTTAAAACAAAATAATTTATTAAATTTTATCTAATTTAATTAAAATTAGAATTTATTCTTTTTTGTTCATTTTGAAACTAACGAATCAAGAAAATAAAATGATACACCAGTGTTATGACTTAGGAGCTGCATAATTTGTACTATTTACATATGTTTTATTTTTGCTTAAGTTCACTTATAAGCTAATGGGCAATAATTTATATGATACATATTTCAATAAAAGAACATTTTCATTATCTGTGTGTTCTGTTCCTAGTCAATACAACTATTTATTTCATGATTATTATTGATCATAATTTTATCATATATGAAAAGGAATATTAAAATGATTCAATGTCACTATCAGATATGCTAGTCACACCACTCTTACATTTCAAAGTTAAGGTATCATGCAGGCAAATATTATTTACTTTGTGGTTTATAGCTATTACCCAGATATTCATTTTATTCACCACAAAACATCTCAAAATTGGCCTTCTGCAGTTGAGGGGAACATTTGTAATTGGAGTCAATAGTGTTCCAAAACTGGACTTTGAGTGAAATATTTTTTATCGTTAAGGTAACACAGCTTCTAAGGTTGCCCCGTGGTGCCTTCCCCTGTGAAATATAAATTTTTAAAAAATTGTTATTTGTTTTTATTGTCCTTAAAATATTTCCACTCCAAAATTATGGGCAACTGAATACATACCAAATGCCATAGACTTCTGTACAGTATCAAAACACATGTGAGGATCTTGCTCATTTTTTTTAAAAATAGCAACAGTCTTTATGCTCTTTATTTTTGATAAGAACTCTTTCTGTTAGTTTATACTTACTTCAAAAATTATCTTTAAATGATCAAAACAAAAAATGAAAAATAGCTTTGTAATGCTCCTATTTTTCTTTAATGAAACATAAAAGCGCTATTCTTTTACCAGAGCACATCTTGAGTCCATCTTTTCCCGTCCATTCCTGTTAGTAAAAACTCCATCTCAGCCCTTATCATCCTTTACCACACTTATTGCCAATTTATCTGATTCATTTCTGCACTCTCCAAATCTCCACATACCAGCCAACCTGCACTCAAAACAGGTATTTCCAAAATGTCCTTTTTTATACCACTTCCATGGCCAAAATTTATAGAATGACCCTCCATAAGCAAAAACATTTTCAACCCGTAATTGGGCCTATGTCATCTGCTTTTTCCATAGCAAGGTGAAATAATTTTCATATAGTAGGTATTCAATAAAAATTTGTTTGATTGAATATTTTCACTGACCTATAATCCATTCCATGTGCACCCTAAAATTAGAGTTTTCCTTTTTACTAGTAACTAATTCCTACTAAGTAAAAGTTTAGGAGTTCCAGTTTCAGCTATAATATGTGAAGACATCAGAAGTTATCACTCTGGTCCTTACCAATAAGACAAAGCTGGACAAACTAAAAATCTATGACTTTTCTAGGATTTAAAAGAGAATTCAGTTTGCAGGGAAAACCACCATCCTAAAATCTGAAGAGACGGGGATCCAGAGAGTCACAGCTGAGATGTGTTTATCAAGAGAAGGAGCTTCTGAGTCATAAACTGGTACAAACATTTAGTGTTTTTATTTATTTATTTTTATTTCAGCATATTATGGGGGTACAGATGTTTAGGTTATGTATGTTACCTTTGCCCACCCCGCCAAGTCCGAGCTTCAAGCGTGTCCATCCCCCGGGTGGCACGCATTGCACTCACTGTTTGTTGGTACAAACATTTAAATTAGAATTTCGACAAATTGCTGGAGGCAAAGTGTGGATTAACACAAAAGTGAAAAACTCCTGGAGTCCTAAGTCAAAAGGAGGCCCCTATAATTTCCTGGGCTTTATCTACAGGAAATTCACTGAGTTCTCATTGTGAAGATTTGAGAAAGGTCTCTTCTTTGCCAGAAGAGTCATCCTTGTGAACACATTGAGAGCCTTCTCTGCAACTGCAGAGGTCTATGATGTAAAGAAAAAGACTTTATTAGAGCTTTGTCGCAGAGCCTGGGGGAAAATGAATTTTCTCACTCCAGTCTCCTCTAACTTTCCCGTTTCACCAAAGGCAGGGCTGGCCAATTAAGTGTTTGCTTAATTTCCAACTTCAAATCTTATGCAAAATATTTTTTTCCAGCCCAAGGAAACCCAAAACTATGCAAAAAGGGGAATTCTTGGAAACCTATCTCAGTTTCCCTACACTGTCAAAATAAGATGTCCAGGAGACATGTGTTTCAAAGGGAGGGTAGTATTCTGGGTTGAATTATGTCCCTTAAAAAGATATTTTCAAGACCTGAACTTGGGTACCTATGAATATGAGCTTATTTGGAAAGAGAGTTGTTCTTGCAGATGTAATCAATTTAAGATGAAGCCATACTGGATTAGGGTGGGCTTGCAATGTGTTCTTATAAGAGAATGATTACATACACACACACACACACACACACACACACACACACACACACACACACACGGAGAAATGACTGTCATGATGACTGAGGCGGCAATTGGAATGGTTGGTTGCAGCTTCAGGATAAGGAATGTCAAGTATTGCCAGCATGGCTGAAGAAGTCTCTTGATTTGGAAATTCTAGCCTCTAGAATGTTGAGAGAATAGATTCTGTTGTTTAAGGTATTCAGTTTGTGATAATTAGTTATGGCACCTCTAGGAAACTAACATAACTAGGACTGGCTATATTGCTACCAGGCTTGACTATAGTTTGTCTTTATAAATTAGAGGATGAACTGTGGTCACAAAGGAAAAGCAAAAGATGAAATTTTTTGAAAAATTCCACCTCTTTCTGAATAAATTCTGTCTTTAATTTTTTTGGATTAATTTTAGTCATCCATAATTTATTGGCAGACAAGGAGAAAGAGAGGTAGAAAAGATGATATTTAAAATAGACAAAACCTGAAGGTAAAGAAAACTAAAGAAGATGTCATTTGGCAATGACAACACTATCAGGAAATGACAGAAATAATCTACCTATTGCAAGAGCACCCGGTAATTACATTTTAACTACAGAAATATGTGAAATTGTAATCTTATGACAACAGGAAAATGAAAATTGAAATATTTGCAAAGGAAAAATAAAACATTCCTTGCATTTTTGGAACTACCCTTAATAAGAAAGAAATGGCTTAATAGTACTGTTTTTCAACAAAGACGCATTTTCAAAGAGAAGGAAGCTTCTGTGTTGTGGTCTGCCACAGCCTTAACTGGGGAGTATAAAAGTCTGGTTGCAGACGGTGACATTCATTCTCAGGAAACTCACCTTCAACATCAAACCAAATCCACCACCTCTGACACAATGAGCTACTACTATGGCAACTACTATGGTGGCCTTGGCTATGGCCTTGGTGGCTTCGGTGGCCTGGGCTATGGCTATGGTTCTAGCTATGGCCTTGGAGGCTATGGTGGTTATGGCTATGGCTACTTCCGTCCCTCTTTCTATGGAAGATACTGGTCCTCTGGATTTTACTGAAAACATTGCTGTCTGTGATGACCTGTTTCCCTGATCCAGAATTCCTCACACCTGCTGTGTTACCAACATGAAAATCTCTTTTTTACTCTTTCTGTGATATTTTTGGGCATGTTATCCAATAAACATTCTTTGAGAATATTCTAAACCTTGTTTCTTTTATATTGGTTCACCTAGATTCATTTTCCCCCCAATTTTAACACATCTAAGTAATATAGTTCATCGAAACATATTTTCTCCATAGAATTATCCACTTCCTTAGAACAAATCTTAAAAACTTATAGCCAGTAACTTCTTCATTTTATGCAGTATGTGATCAGATGTTGCTCCATTTTTGATGTGATGCTCTATAGAGCCAAATATATTTAGACATCCTTAATTCTTACGCATATATGGACACTATATCCACATAGTATTTAGTATAATATAACATCTATTATAATATAACCTCGATATTTCAGGAAGGGAATATTTTTGAGCACATTTGCCCTTTTAATATGGTTATTTTATGGGCTTTGCAAGGAAGAGCCATCCATGCCTTATTGCTCAGTGTTAGTTCAGCATGCTCCTCTACAAGGGGCCTTCTCGTGAAATGGTGACAGGGGTGCACATCGTTCCTCCAGAGAACCCCACCAGCTTCTGTTTTTATAAGAGAGGTAGAGAGCTTGGCAATATTCTTCATCTATGTGCAGTGTTTCTTTATTCCTTTATCACCCTGGCATGTGACATTTAACTTTTCAGGCTTAACCTGTCTTTTCCTTGTACATTAGAAATGTCGAGAGTTAATTTTCAATGTTTTTACTTTCCTCCAGCTCAGGTCAAGAATTGGTATTTACTCCTCCTTTAAAACTGGAAAGGGATTGTTTTGCAGGTCTTTTCTTTGAAGTCTTCCCTCAGACCTGGTTATTGACTTTTAACTCATGTCTTGGCATTTTTGAATCCCTAATCTTCAATTTTTAATTATACACAATGTGAGTCTCAATATAATGTTCACTTAATTAGGTTAGTGACAGGAGTCTTCATGGATCTCAAGTAATGCTCACTAGTACTTTCCTAATGTGTTCATGAACTAACAGTTTGCACTGACTCTTTTGTGATTTAGTGAAGTGAAGAATAAACTGGGTGATGAGTCTAACTAACCCAAGCTAGAATTATGGCTCTTTAATAAATCGTATAACCGTTATTTACATTTCACTAAATTGAACTTGACAAACAACTTTAAATAAGAGAGGAAGGAAATAAATAATAATGTTTTAAAAACACATCTAAAACTATTTGAAATACAATTGGCCTTGACTTGAAAATTCTTTAAAATGAATGGCTGCTTTATGGGAGTTATTTATACTGTATTCCACCTAAATGCACTCCCCCGCCAATTTTAGCATATCTGAGTAATATATGTCATTGAAACACATTTTGCCTATAGAATTATCTACTTTTCTGTATTTACAAAGTTTTCCTAAAGCAGAATTTTAGGGAACAGCTAAATGTGTTACTTTGTGGTAAGAACTGTAAGACCTAAAGAACATGGAGAGACGTATCACGTAGAACCATACTTACTGTCCTCCTGTGTTAGAATTTAAATGAATTTAAACACATTAGAGAAAGACAAAGCCGAAGAAGAGGGCCCATGTACATTTTCATAGAAAAGAAGAAAATATTATCCATAGAACGAAGAAGAAATTTGAGCTTGAGGGTTAGTTTTGGATTATCATAATGAGTGTAGCATATGGGCATCCTTAAATAACAAGTAATGATAAGATTTCTATTTTGTATTACAGTAAATATGAAAGTAGTGGCACAGAAAAAATATATATTTTAAGAGAAAATAATTGAAAGTCAGATAAAATGCTGTAAAGTAATCCAGGCACCTGCCAAAGAAATCCTAACTCAAACTCTGTGTCCAGGTACGGTATTTGGAATAGAAACGAAGGGAGTTTAAGGCGATAGAGTTCAACAGTATCATGCAGACTGATTACATGGGTAAAAGTGAAGAAGAAGAATGCAAATTAAGTCACATCTTTAGGGCTAATAACCTGAATAAAGTTGCTTATCCTGGTTATAGGAAGAGATAAATAGATACACATTTGAGTAGAAAATTATCGAAAGTTTGATTTCAGATTGTTTCAGACTATTTGCATCTACATTGCCACTTTTGATTGCTAAGTGAAAATATCTTGTTGGTAGAATATTATTTGATTGACGTTTTTGTGTAATTGTAATTTTATATAATTGCTACTTTATATTAATGGTGGTTACCAAGAAAACACTTCAAAATTTGCCTCTTAACAGTTAATAATTGTATATAATTCAAGTAAAGGAGTCAAAGTGATTTTTCAATACTGGTTTTAGCACAAAAATATTTATTTTCTTCAGATTTTTAAAAAACTTATTATAACTAAGTTGCCATTGATGTTCTCACTTCTGTTTCTACATGTACTTCTCTTCTAACTGATTATTTACTGATTAAAAATCTAAAGAAATGGATTTCATCATAATTATTTAACCTTATACAAAAAGTATGAGAATTCGTATAGCCTGATACTGCTTATTTTTTACTTTTAAAAATAAAGTTAACCTAAAAGGATATAACACATTGCATTTAAACAGAAAAAATAATACTTACAGCTTGTAGGTTTTACACTTGTCCCTAAAAATCTGCATAAATGCTACTGATTTTAATAATACATCTAATTTTCATCGTCTCCAGTCCATTTTTCCTGTTTCATTCTAAAATAGGACAAAATAAAAGCCTACCAAGAGGTCTCCTTGTTCTCAAGAATTTTCCAGACAAACTGCACTACACAGAATATACGTATTTCTAAAACATTACTTCTCTGATGTCGCTGTCCTAAATGAAAACACAGAATATGATGCATGGCCCACCCTGGCCTTAACACCAGTATGCTTCCCAACCATCACTTACTCTTTGTTAAAATTTTATGCCCCAACTATCGTAGTTTGCTCATTGAGGACACAACTTTCTTACCTTTGTCTCTGATTATAAACTAGAACCCTTGTTCCTTGCTGGAGCCTCTTCCTCTCTTTATAAAATTCCTGTATCTCCTTCTAGATGGAACTCTTTATACCTTCTGCAGAATTCTTTTGCAAGACATTGAAGCTACCGTAATAGTTAATTCTTTTAAATCACTCAGGAAATCACTGTCATTATCCATCATTTTATTCTTCTCCAAACTGCCTTATGGCATTTATATGAAAAAAAAATATATATGTTCATTCATGTGCACTGAAAACTACATGCAGAGATATATAACAGGAATAGATATGCACACATTGGTGAGAACAATTAAGTTGTAGAATTGAAATTCCATAAGGTGATCATTTATATATTTATCATCTATCATCTTCCTGCCCAAAGGCCTATCCTAGTCTTTTACTTATAATACAATATTAATATGAGTATTTTAATCAACTCTGTTAGTCTTAATTGTGATTATCTATTTTAGCAATTTTAAATATAAAGCATTCCTCCTTGTAAATCCTTTTCTATGAAGCAAACAGTTTGTAAAATTTACATTGGTATTTCAGAAAAGGAGAAGTTAAAAAAAATCAATAAATATGTAATTTATTTCTACCAAGTGTCCCATTGGGCCTCAGAAATATAAAGTTCATTCTTTCTAAGTGTTTTTAAACCAGTTCACATAACCTATTAAGAGATTTTTTAAAAAACTAATTCTGCAAGAGGCAATGTCAGTTTAAAAGAGCCATAGTATGTTAGATGTTTGTGGAATAGAATGATTGAAGGAGGTTCTAAAGATGAGTTATTTTAGACTGAGAAACAAAGTCTGTCAAAAAGCTTAGAGTGAGATGGCAACATGCAGTTGTAGGGCACAATTTGAGAGGCCTCATGGAAGCAGAGCGGTTTTCTAACTTAAGTTGTATGGAAGGAAGTTGCAAATGTAGCTTGGATTATTTTATGATAAGATGTGAATATCATCTTTATAAATAATAGATGCCTAGAACATTATCCCACTATAAAAGGTTGTCACACTAATATGTAAACAGGGCAGAAAAGCCCACATGTTCTTTATGAAAAATATGCATTCCTATGGTCCCCAATTAATTTCAGTCATTTAAGATTATTAAATAATTTTCTACTAGTTTATTTATTAATAAATAGGAATAAGGCATCATCTTTAAGGGAAACCCTGTATGATGCAAAATAGAGATACCATGGACAATGATAAGAATCTCAGGCTATCTGAAGTAAGGCAGCCTGAATCCCTACTCATAGATGCAGAAATATGTGGAAACATAAGTTTTGAGAACATGAAAATAATTATTCAGTACTGTTTGGTTGTGAGGAATGAAAATTAAACTAAATTTAAAAGAAAAAATGTCTCCGTGCATGTTTGAGACTACCCTTAATAAGAAAGGTATGACTTAATAGTACTGTTTTTCAACAAAGATGCATTTTCAAAGAGAAGGAAGCTTCTGTGTTGTGGTTTGCCACAGCCTTAACTGGGAATATAAAAGTCCGGTTGCAAACAGTGGCATTCATTCTCGGGAAACTCACCTTCAACAGCAAACCAAATTCGCAACCTCTGACACAATGAGCTACTACTACAGCAACTACTATGGTGGCCTTGGCTATGGCCTTGGTGGCTTTGGTGGCCTGGGCTATGGCTATGGTTCCAGCTATGGTCTTGGAGGCTATGGTGGTTATGGCTGTGGCTACTTCTGTCCCTCTTTCTATGGAAGATACTGGTCCTCTGGATTCTTCTGAAAAAAAAATCATTTCTATTACTCACTCCTCATCTTTTAATATATATTTTCATGGATTAGTTCTTTTATTACCTTTAAATCAGTAACAAATTTTAAGAGGACACTGAAAAGGATCTTGCAATGTAGACTGCGCACTTGGTTCCTTAACGAAATTTCGTTTCTTAAGCTTCACCTTCTCATCCCTGAAACATTGCTGACATGTAGCCTCTTTCCTTATATAATCTATGATAATTCTGGGCACAGACTTTAATAAATATTTTTTACAAGCATAAAACTTGGCTTTATTTCTTTAAATTCACCTCAACACAATTGATTTTCAAGTTTTGCAATATCTTAATAATATTTTTGTCTTGAACATTATTTTTCTACAAAAATATTTATTTCATACCATGTTCCCACCTATGTAACATTCTGTGATGCTTTATGATTATAATTCTTTCAGGTGACATGGATTTTGCTCCGTTGATGCTTCCATTTATTTGAAATTCCAAAGCACTAACTAATTTTAGACATTTTGAATTTTGATGGAGATTTTCTTTGACCACAAAATTCCAAGCTCCATATAACACCTATTCTATTTTGAGTGTCATTATGCATTATTAAGAATCAGTAGTACTGAAAGGGGGTGGTGGTCATTCTTGGTACCATCAGATATTGTTAAATTACTAAGCCATGCAAAAACAGATAGGTAGATAGATAAATAGATAGAGATAATTGCTCTGTCTTTAGAATACTTTGGTGTCATGTGTCTTCTTAGAAGCCAAAGGCATTATCATATATTGACTTACCCCTACTGCCTCTGTTCTAAATCAGAATAACTCTTTCACTGTTTTCTAGCCGTTTGATTACTGCTATGTTCTCCTTATTTAAATCTTGACAGGAATTCTTTTCTAGATCTTATCTTTGGCCTTTTGCCTTCAACGACACACTGGTGGGTGACTTCCGCCTCATTTTAGGCTTCCTCGGCTCTCTTGTAATCCTTGAATCTCACATGATGTTATCCCTGACCTACCTCCCACTCAACTGTGTGGCGTCTCATGTTTTCATGTATTGTAATTGATTCTCAGTAGCAATCCAACAGTGCCTTAAAAAAGGAAAATTGCAGTACCAGTGGTGACTCTTTTCAATAACTTAGAGAAATTAGGCATGATCATAGGAGTGACACTCACTGGCCATCCATGGAGAATTTAAGCTTTTCATCCAATTCAGCAGTAAGTATTTATGCACTACTGCAGTGCATATAAGAAGTGACCCTACCAAATGGAGCCTGTTACAAAAAATAGTAAAGCTAAAAATACAACTATAATTTTTTACATTATTTTTAATATGTCCTTATCTTTTGCGTATTATTTTCATATTTTATACATGTCAAAATGCCTTCAAATAAAATGGCATAATCTATGGATTATTTTACAAGTTATAAAAACATGGCATGAATATAGGTATAAATGAAAGCTAATTGGCAACAAATTCCTTGTCACGAAAGATGAGTATATTCAGCTAAAGGTTCATTATAATATGTTACTTCTGTAATTTTTCATAGCAAAAGTATAGAAAACTGCACTAAAATTCCAGTTCTATCATTGAAAATATGCACTATAGGACTTAAAGATCATGAGAAAATAAATACAATGAAGTTGATGTAATCAGAGATGAGATGATATTTCACCTGAACTTTGCCAAAAGGTTGGAATTTGAAGTAGTGATCAAAAGCATAACAAATGAAGTCAGAAGCATATGTATTGTTTATGATGATGGAAAATAATACATTATACTGATGGAAAAATCAGTGAAAATTAAAACTCAACATGCAATATTGGATCATTGGACTGAATATAGCTTTTGGAGAGCTTTATATGGTCAATATTGTTCCTCCCACTAAGTATATTTGAAGATTGTAAAGAGAATAGTGGTAAAGAAAAAAAAAAACATTTAAAAATTTGAATAAAAATACTGTCACAAGCTTTCCTGACATTTTGTAAAAATGTTACAACTCCTCTTCTGTGCCTTGGTTTAGTGACTAAACTGCGAAGGAATGGGTTTTAAGAAGACGTGTTTCAAAATAGTCAAGAACTAGCCAATATAAGTATTGAGGGCAAGAAATGCAAGATGAATCCAAGGTTTGAAAGTTAAGTGATAATAAAGAAAGCTAAGATGCAATAACAATAAAGCAGTTAACAGTGGAAACATGTTTCAGTGAAAATATGTATAATGAATTTTGTCAATTTGTATTAATACTATTAGGTCTTGAAGTAAAAATATCATCTACAGAGATTATTTTTAAATTTATGATTCCATGTAATTATTGTCTATATATTTATGATATTTACTAATATAATATTTTATATTAGAAATGAAATCAACTTCGAAGGACTGGGTTTGGCACCAAAATATTTCATTGCCATAGGGTTTCTGATTGTTTTAAGTTGACTTTTGGTGGTTTTTACTGTGAGTTGTCCACTTTGCCCAGAATATAAATTTTCTGGTTTTTTTTTTTTTTTTTTTAGCCTTCTTTCTAAGATGATTATGGATTGAATAGATGGCTTAACCAATAGCATTTCATTTTAAGGAAAGCACTGATTATTAGAGTGTGATGCTGTCTAACTTTGCCTAAAGTTAATCAACACTGTTTTAAAACATTGTCTTTAAAAAGCCCAAAAATCAGCTTTCTAATATTCCCTTTTGTCTCTGATGAACCATGAAGCTACTATCAATTAGCCATAATGTATCTATATCTGCCATAATAATGCTGCATAAAAAAATCACTCCAAAATTGAGAGGCTTAAAACATTAACCATTTGTCATTGTTCAGGGAGCTACAGGTTTGCTGGGCAGTTGTGTGACTTTCGCTTGACTCACTCATGGGTGTGTGGTCAGCTGCACGTCAGTTATACAGGTGATTTAATATTTCCTTGGCGATGATTACCAAGGCAATTGAAATTATTCCTCATGTTTCTTACACACTTGCAGTCAGCAAGCCTAGGCGTGTTCTCATGGTGATGCTGAGAAGCAAGAAATAAAATGACCATTTGTACAAGAAAATTATCATGTGCATGCAAGTGTTTTTCAGTCCTCTACTGAGCGGCCCCCAACCTTTTTGGCACCAGGGACTGGTTTCGCGGAAGACAATTTTTCCACAGATGGGTGTTGGGAGGGGTGAGAGGTGGAGCTCAGAAGATGACGTGAGAGATGGGAAGCGGCTGTAAATACGGATGAAGCTTTGCTTGCTCGCCCACCCGCTCAACTCCTGCTGTGTGTCCCCTCCGTTCCTAAGTTTCATGGAAGACTCTTTTTCCATGGACAGTGTGTGGGTGTGTTTGGGGAGGTGGCGGAGCTCGGCTGCCCACTCCCTAGCAGGTCACTGGCTGGTACCAGACCACCGCCACGGGGTTGGGGACCGCACCTCACATTTGAGGCTCATTGACTTATTAGTCTCAAGGCTAAACCCAAAGTCAGAACAGTAGAGCATTACGAATGGGTGTAGATGTATGGAGGCACGAAAAGAAGAGGCTATTAATTAATGCAACTGATCTACACAGTAATTTGTATCTAAATCTTCCTGTCCATCCCTCTTACCAAGGTGTAAATTTCAGTCCTTATCACACCACGCCAAAACCGCATTATAACTTAAGTTTCTTTTATAGATCTTTATGTAAAGTTCATCTGGATAGCAAACAATTATTCCTAAAATGTTATGTATTTTGTGGCAGTACCCCAGATAAAATCGTAGAATGATTGATTCTTCAAAACAGCAGGGAGTATTCAAAGGCTCTCCCTGATCTGGAAACAGCATACTTGATCTTCAAATATTCTTCTGAGAAGTTTTCTGTTCTGTTCCCACTCACGCCTTGCTTAGTATTGCCCCATAGCATTAGTTAAAACAATTGCCTCTTGATGGAATCTCTTACACTCTTTTCTGTTGAATTCTTATTACATTTTTTTGATACAGCCTTAATTTAAACTATCTATGAAACTTCCTTTTGCAGGGTAATCTGGACCATGGTAACTTTTCCTCCTCTAAAAAACTTGCCATTTTAACTTCCTCTCCCTTTGTACTTCCATATATTTAGTTTTGCATTTGTACACACAACCATGTACACACGTAGTGATACATACACACAGACACATACATCTTGTAACTATAATGAAAGAGTAGGCTCTCTAGGGACATGAAGAGATTATTTATTTATTTCTTACTTATCATCTTCCCATCTAAAAGTATGATAAATTACCTATTATATAATAAGGAATTGGGTAATAATACAGAAAGTGCAGTTCAATAAATGATTGTTGTCTGGAATATTTGAAAGAGACTGCAAGGAAAAGAATATATTTCATAGGTATATGAGGTATAGGAACACTTAATATTAATAGAAAGTGATGAGAATAAGCTTGGAATATAAATACAAATTGAAGTTTTAGAAACAATTGAATGATCCTTCTGAATAAAATACGTGCTTCCTGTAAAGTGGTGAAAAGAAAGTTGGGATGTGTTGTAACTGGACTTGCACGTAATCTAATAGTATTTGACTTTTATAATATGCAGCTAGTTAGAATGTCATTATGCAGTATAGGCAAACAAAAGGGCGGTCAAATATTTGTTGTTTACTCTGAGTAAATTCCGCCTCCTGACTCAAAATTATACAATTATGCATGATGATTGTATAATTTGTATGCTAGCTTATCGAATTTTAAAAATAAAGAAAACATGATATTAGGCACAAATTGAAACCCTATCATAAGGAAAGCAAAGGAAATATTCAATTTAATAAAACTCTCAGGCAATTCCACAGATAAGATGCCTAATGCAAGGGATTTAATTATTGCATTTTAGGTGTAGAAATACATGTAGTCATTAGCTTTGGGAAGGAAGTTTATTTCTACATACAAAGACGGAATGTTAAACACAACAATTTAACAAATTCAAAGGAAAAATTGCAGGCTTATTTGAAGCTACTCTTAAATAATATAGGTGTGACCTTATGGTACTATTTTTCATCAGAGATTTCTTTTCAAAGCAAATGAAGCTCATGCATTGTGGTTTGTCAGACCTTTCACTGTGAATATAAAAATTTACTGTTTTTATAGTGTGCACAATGCGTGTTATTTAGGTAATGGGCACACTAAAAGCCCCAACTTAAACATTATAAAAGGTATCTATGTAACAAAAACATTTGTACCCCCTTAATATTTTGAAATTAAAAAAATATATTGTTTTTTTTTTTTTTTGCAATCTTCATTATCAGGATATTTGGTTTACCATTACACCAAATCTTCAATTTCTGACATGATGAGTTATTACGGCAACTACTACAGTGGCCTTAGCTTTCATCTTGATGGCCTGGCCTATGGCTATGGCTCTAACCTTGGTGGCTATGGTTGTTATGGCTGTGGCTAACACCTTCCTTCTATCCATGGGAGATACTGGTTCTCTGGGTTCTACTAAAAATACTGCAGATTTCCTAGGGTCTTAGAAGCATCACACTGTCATAGAAAAACTCTACTTTCATATTATTCATGCATTGTAAGTATCTTACTTATTTTTTTGGCTTGTAGCTAGGCACTTAGCACCCAATGCCAAGAGAAACAAGCCTGAACACTGGTTAAAGTCAATAAGACAGATTTTATTTAGTATTGCTATAGTAGGGGGGAAAGAATTGAGAGAACTGAATTTAGTTCTGTTCCCCGAAGACATGATTGAGCATTTTAGAGGGAGAATGAAAGAGTCAGGAGGAGGAGTGAGGCAGAGGGGCTCAAACAGAGTCCGGGCAGTAAAAAATTACAAAATATGGGAATGGAGCTTGGTGAATGAGATTAGGCCATCTGAGTTTCTTCCTTGGCACTTATCTGGAGGAGAAACAAACTTCTTATATTGTCAGGATAGGAGGTAGTTTTGAAAATTCGAGCAAGACTCCCAATGAATTAGGCCTTTACCTTTGTATAGAGTCTGCGAGGCAAGAGAGCAAGAGCCAAAGCCCTGAAGGTTGGCATTTTGAAGTTTCTTCAGGAGACAGTTCTGTGTTGTAGAAGATACATCTCTATGGGCCAGAGAAGGAGCTTATGATTGTAATTTCTTAAAGTGAATGCTTTAAAGAAAAGGGAGGTCAGGGGCTCATTGTCAAGTTTTGGTTAGAACAAACAGTAAATTCATTTGGCCACATTGAGCTTTCTCAGGCAGTCATTTAAGGGAAAGGACACTTAAATAACTACAACACATTTAAAGAGAGCTGCAGATCTTATAGGCCAAGGTTAAGGCTTAAATCAGAAAAGAGCTCAGAGTAGTGTGATTAGAGTTTGGCCAAGGAGAGAGTCTTTGACTCCAGCAAGCCTCAGATGAAGAATGAGTGCTTCATTTTAATAGGTACAGAAAATCACTCGAGAAAATTCAGCATGTTGAAGGTTTTCATGATAAAAAACACTCAAGAAACTAGGTGTAGAAGGAAGATATCTTAAAATTATAAAAGCCATGTATGACAACCCCACATCCAACATCAGGTTGAATGGCGAAAAGTTGAAAATGTTCCTTCAGGAACTGAAACAAGACAAGGGTGCCTACTGTCACCACTTCTATTCAACGAAGTGCTAGAAGTCTTAGCCAGAGCAATCAGGCAAGAAAAAGAAATAAAGGGCATTAACATCAAGAAAGAGGAGGTCAAACTATTGCTTTTCGCTGCTGATATGATCTTGTATCTAGAAAACTCCAAAGACTCCACTAAGAGACTTCTTGCTGAATTGATAAACAAAATCAGCAAGGTCTCTGGTTACAAAATCAATGTACGTATTAATAAATCAGTAACATTTCTATATACCGATAACAGTCAAGCTGAGAGTCAAATCAAAGACTCAATACCATTCACAATAGCCACAAAGAAAATAAAATATCTAGGAATATACTCAACTGAGGAGGTAAAAGATCATGACAAGGAGAACTACAAAACACCAAGGAAAGAAATTGCAGAGGACATAAACAAATGGGAAAACATATCTTGCTCATGGATCACTAGAATCAGTATTGTTAAAATGTCCAGACTACCCAAAGGGATTTAGAGATTCAATGCAATCCCCATCAAAATACCGAAGTCATATATCACAGATCTAGAAAAATTAATTCTGTGGTTCATTTGAAATCAGAAAAGAGCCCCAGTAGCCAAAGCAATCTGAAGCTAAAAGAATAAAGCCGGATGTATCTCATTGCCAGACTTCAAACTACTAGGCTATAGTAACCAAAACAGCATGGCATTGGCACAAAAATAGAGAAATAGGTTAATGGAACAGAATAGAGAAATCAGATATAAAACCATCTACCTACAGCCTCCTGAATGAATTTTAGTGCAAATAGTAGTAGGAGGACCTCATGCCTCAAAGTTCTGCATGGATTGCATTATCAGAAAAATGTTCTATCATACCGTCATGATCTAACTGTTCTAAAACACAAGGTTTTTAGTGGGTAGTCTCTGTTAATTAATAAATAGAAGTCCCTAGCTCACATAGCAAAAAGTTTTGCATTTTTAGTAATCCATTTAAGTGAAATCTTTGTCATAATGGGCTTTAAATTATGATGTCATTTAAAAAGTTTTCATTAAAGTTTGTTTTCCTATTTTATATAATTTTTTGTCATTATTCTATAGAACTACTAGGTTTAAAAAATTCAAGTTAAAATTAACTGGAAAAAATATATTCTTGTTCTTCATATACTATTTCTTGAGTGCCTTAATATTTCTTCATTACTATTTTCTTTCTCTTGAATAGCTTATCTTCTTTTCAATATCTACTGATCTTTTATACCTCTCAAAACATAGGTCAAATTCAATTTCCTCAAAGGACTCTAATTAAGCATTTTATTTATTACACGTGACTCATTCTTCTTTATACTTGGATATGTTTCTATTTATACTTCTATCATGATACATACACATGATTCCATCTATTAAAATAAATTTTATTCTTCATTTATGTCTCTCTAGAATGAAATGTGTTCAGGTAGGACCATATTTCAGTCATTTTTATATTTTACTTGATTTAGTAGACATTTATTACATTTTTGGTAGCATTCTAGAGACCATGGTAACTACTGAGAATACCAAGATGAAAAAGCTAAAATCCATTCCTTTGAAGAATATTATGTATTATGCCATTTTTGAGGAGAGAGAATACATAACTGAATAGTTAGTTCTAATATGATAATTCTCAAACTTAATTCCTTTCTGTGAAATTCTTCGCAGATTTAAAGTCTCACTTAAATATTGAAAGGTGTATTTTATTCTTAACAAATAAGAAAGATGAAGGAAACTAATGTGCTTAGAGGCATGAGAAATGATGTCCCAGCATGAGCAATGCAAATTATTCTGTACATACTTGTGTCATAGTATAACTTGCCTAATCAAATACTGCACCATTAAATTAAAAATTTGGAGAATGGCAATATATAAAGCCTTCCACAATCTGACACCAATGCACCATCAATGAATAGTTCCACGAAGATTAAAAATGCAATTCTTATAAAAAGAGTTATTACATGCGAACTTTTATTTAATGCTTTAAGTAAGGACCAGCAGGATGACAAACCTGGTTCAGAGGAAAATGTGAGAGACCAGGATATTTGTTATTAGTAAATAAAAGAAATGCTGAGACACCTAAGTTAGACAAAAAATGGATTAATTTGTAAATGTGCAATAAACAATAATTTTTCAGTTTTCTATTCTCATGAAAAGGACATCATCACGCTTCTTTTGTTTTGTAGTTGAAAAATGCTGGAACTAAATCCATTGTGCAAATAAAGTTTTATTCTGCTAAAGAGTCAGATGACCTTCAGGTGAGCTTATGAGAAAATGTGCTTAGCAGATACTAAACGGTGATATATGGGACTTCCAGTTTCAGCTCTGGCATATAAAGAGGTTGGAAGTCATCACAATTTTTTCTTAAACAAGAAAAATCTGCAAAACTAAAAATTAAACAATTTTCTTGGATGTATCAGAGAACTAAGGTTACTGGGAAAACTACTACCCCAAAGCCGAAAAGGCATACACATCCAGAAAGACACAGCTTTCGGAATATGCTTACCTGGAGTAGAAGCTTCTCTAATCATAAACCGGTAAAAACGCTTAATTGGTGCTTTGTGTGTATGCGAATTTTTAGAGGCTGAGTGTAGACAAGCCTAAGAGTAAGAAGCTACTGGGAGGAGAGTGTGAGGTAGGCCCCCGTACTTTCTGGCTTTCCCTACAATAACCCCACCAGATTTTCACTGTGAAGATTCAGGGGTCTCCTCTTGATTCTGGAACGGGAAGGGCAAGAATGCCCGTTGTGAAAAATGCACAGTTTTCTGGATTAAAAAAACCCTACTCACCAGGAGAAAAGATGAAAAACAAAAAAACTTTACTGGAGCACAATTCAGAAACTTTAGGCCAGTTTTGAGGAGGGTATTTCTCACCACTCCAGCCCCCTTCAGCCGTCTTGTCTCACCTATGGAACAGGAGAAAGGCGTAGACAACAAGGGTTGAGGCTTCTAGGAAATTGATGAAGAATGCTGCAGTCAGGGAAGAGAGTGGGTAGGAAAAGGGGAAAATCTATGTAAACTGTAGAAAAATTTGTGCAAGTCACAGCAGTAAAATGGAGCTTCTGTTAAAAAAATGACATTTACTCAAGCTGGGGCAACAGAGTGAGACTCTGTCTCAAAAAAAAAAAAAAAACCAAAAATGTGTTTAATCAGAAGATTGTAGAATGGTCCCTTTTCCCTCATCTTACCACCAAAACCAGGACTCAAATAAATTAAAGTGCACGGAGCTGAAAGAGCTGCAAGACACAGGCTGTCTCTTGAGGAGGAGAACTCTACTTAAAATAGGGAAGATCAAAGTCAACAAGAAAGATTGAAAAAAAAGAAAGAAAAGGAAAAAAGAGACTAAAATTATTTGAAACCCTCTGGAGTTACCGCGAACATTTAAAAAGGCCAAATCTCTAAGCAGATTAACATAAATCCTTATACTCAAGCCCTCATTACCTGAATTTTTGTTTCCCATTACATCATGCCCAGAGTTCAACAAAACATTGCAAAGCATTTTTAAGTGTCTTGAAGACAAGAAAAAACACATTCTAAATAAATAAAGCAATTATAGGAATCAGAATCAAATAGGGTATAAATGCAAATACTGGGCATGAAATTTAAAATAACTGTGATTAACATGTTAATGGTTCTAATGGTGAAAGTAGATGCCATACAACAACAGGTGAGTGACATCAGCAGAGAGGTGGAAACTCTAAGACAGAATCAAAAAGTTCATTTTTTTCTTTTTATAAAATATGTTACATTTTTATTTACTCTTCCTGAAAGATCTAATATATTTGTAATCATGTTTATAAGAAGTTTCCTTGTTTGACCCTCTCAGATATGAGTTACTTCTAAGATGACTGAACATCCCAGTTTACTCAGGACTAAGGATTTTTCCAGCACTTGATGTATTCAGTGCTCAAACTAGCAAGACCCACATATATAAATACACATGTATATGTATGCACACACATATAAACACATATATGTATGTAGCATTAGAAGGGGGTTAAGAGAAAGGGAGGAGAGAAGGAAGGAAAGAGGAAGGACAAAGAGAGGAAGAAAGGAATATATTTTAGTAAATAATCTATAAATGAAATAAAAAATTAAACATAATTTTTGCTTTAAAAAACAAATAAGACTTATAAAATGACAAAATTTGTTGGCCTTGTAAATGCAAAAAAATTGGTAAAAGCACTTTACTTACTTTTTATTACTCTTTTTCTTTTCGAGGTAAGAAATTGCAATATTGACAGAAGAATATAAAAAGGTACTATTTCTTGCTCTTATCCGAACATAGATCATAAATGTTAAATTGATTTTAAATATTAAATATGTCGATTACATACTATTATAAAATTTGAAGCTCAAAATTTTGACCATGAAAATACTTTTACCAAAAAGATTATAACCTGATTTAGGAAATAAAGCTAAGATGGAACCCGAAATATTGTACAAAATTTGAATGACATAAAACTTTATTAAAAAATAGGTTTGTTTCATGGTTAAGACAAAATCAGACCATGGATGCTGACAACTGACTTGCCTTTTTCTTCTGTCTTTTTCTATGACTTTACTGCCTCGTCTTGATGTATAAGCAAAACCTGGAAGAGCTATAAAAATAGTGGTTTATCTAGAAATAATATGGAAAATATTGGTGTTATTTTTGGTAAAGAAAATAAATTTTGTATAGTTTATTTCAATCTGAACAAAATGTGAATTTTGTTTAAAAAAGTATGTTTGTTACTAAACCATTGTCCTCATGTTAAATGAATCATAACTTTATATGCTATTTCTACTTTAATGACTAATAGATCTCAGGGGTATCTTGGAAATTGGAAAGATATTATGGAAATAATGCACATCATTTGATTTGGTGAGAAATAAATGTCCAAGGAAATAGACTGAATTGGGAGATACACTTCAGGTAATGTAAACAAATCAGAAGGCTGTCTGATGTCTGGAAACCTGGCTTAGAATTTAGAATTGCCTTGGAGGATTCAGTCATGGTTGGCTTTGCAGAGTCCATCAACTCTTCTAATTATGGGCAGAATAGGTTTTGTGGAAAGCAAGCTCAGTTGGAAAATCAAATTAAAAATTTAAGCTTCCTTAATTAGATCTCTTCTAATTAAGAAAACAATAGTTTAATTGGATATCTATAGTAGAACTGTCTTGGTTTTGAATAAATTTAATGTAAATCAGCATGGTTTGCCACATCTACCACTGAGGGAGTATATAAGCCTCTCTGCAGGCGCTAGTTCATATGCAGAGGAAATTAGAAAACCTTCAACCAAACTCACAAGTCTTGCCATTGTGAGCTTGCCATTGTGGCCTCCCATGGAGGCCTGGGCTTTGACAAGAGTGGCCTGGACTCTGGTACTGGCTGTGATTGAGGAAGGCTCCAAGACTTAGGCAACGGCTTTTTCTAGAGCTGCAAAGGTTGTGGCTGTTGCTCTGGCTTCAACAGATGTGAATTTGACTTCAGCTGAAAAATCTCTTTATGTTTCTGGATGCTAGAAACAGAAAGCCCAACTTTTAGGCCTTTTATTCCAGAGGGTTTTCTAATATGCTATTCTTGAATTCTATAAAAAGCCTTCATAACCCTGGTGGGAAATTCCACAAGAACTAGGAGTGTCAAAAGCTGCAGTGGCTATAGAATGAACAGCAAGATTATAAATTCTATAGCTGAAACTGGGATTTATCTGCAAACCATTCAATTACTAATACGTAGTCATTGCTTCCATTTCTGCAACGGTATTTCAATAAAGCTGTTTTTTTTTTGGTGAAATTAAAAATTCTCCCTCTCTCCACTGATTAAAAATAAAAAAAATATCCAATAGGAAAAATAAATTTCCTATCTGAGGTGGGATTTTTTTTTCCCCCAAGATTACTTCCTTGACCATGACCCTTTCTAGTGACTGAGGCAAGATATTCCAAGGAATATTTGAACTTTGCTCATTCAGTAGTACCTAATTTTTTAAAAGAGCTACACATTAAGGTGCTAAACATTTAACATGTTTGGAAAAGAAGTAATAGTAATATTGACTCTCCCTTATAAATGTACTTTAGGTTTCAGATGACTTTTTTTCCCAGTGTGAAATACGGGCAAATGGAAAAATTGTGGCACTAAAAGAGTTCCATTTTTGGTTCATTCAGAGTAAATTTAGGGAAAAATTTTAAAGGGAAATTTTGTTCCTTGGTAAGTTAGAAGCTTAAAAAGTAGGAAAGAAGACAGCAGCTCTTGAGTTTGGACGAAGGCGTATTATTCTAGGAATGCCCGAGAAAGGAAGTTCGGGTTTTCCAAAGTGGAGCTTTAATGAACTTCTAGGTGAAAAGCAGAACCTCATTGCTTCTCTGAGTGCCAAATACACTGCTATGGTGATATAAACTTGTGTTCAGTAGTCCCTCCTTATCAGTGGTTTCATTTTCTGCAGTTTCAGTTACCTGAAGTCAACTGTGGTAGGAAAATATTAAATGGAAAATCCAGAAATAAGCACTTTGTGAGTTTTAAACTGCATGCCACTCTCAGCAGTGTGATGAAATTTTGAGTTATCACCCTCCATCCTGCAAGACATATATTCTTTCTTTGTTCAGTGTATCCACGCTGTAGACACCACCTGCCCGTTAGTCACTTAGAAGCCTCAGTTATCAGATCAACTGTGGCAGTACTGCAGTACTTGTGCTCGAATCACCCTTATTATACTTCATAATGGTCCCAAAGTACAAGAGGAGTGATGCTGGCATATTGTTATAATTGTTCTATTTTTTTTATTAGTTATTATTGTTAACGTTTTACCATGCCTAATTTATAAGTTAAACCTCAGCATAGGTATGTACACATAGGAAAAAACATAGTATATACAGAGTTCTGTACTGTCTGTGGCTTCAGTCATCTGCTGGGGGTCTTGGAACATTCCTCTATGGGTAAGGATGGGGAGGCTACTGCATATAATCAAATCAAGTGAAGGGGCATTCATTCACTCGGCAAAATTTATTGAACACATACTTTATGTGCTGGGCATTCTATGGATAAAAAGGTAAATCCAACATAGACTTTGCTAGATGTGCTTATCTGGTGCTTACATATAAATAGTAAATGCTGACTTGTCTTCAAATGTCCACAGTAAAACATGATCCAATCAATAGTAGAAGAAAGGTAGAGAAAAAATGAGTTTGAAATGGGTGTTAAAATGAAGCTGAAGAATCTTTTTCTAAAAGCAAAATAATATCATTCATGCAGCGAGCACAAAATATTTGAATACATAAATTCAGGATTACCAGAAGCTTGGTGTTCTTGCCACCTGCTTTTTGAGACATGTTTAAGACATCCCATCAGAAAAGAAAATGATTTACAAGCTTAGCATCATGAAGCACTTGAAGACATTAAAAATATAAAGTATTCATATGTACTCAAGATGTGTATGTTGTAAACAGAACTAAAATCTAAGAGCACCAATTAGGAAGTCATTGATTGATCCACTAAAACAAACCTGGTTTTAGCAATGTGAGGCCCTCCTCCTTACATAAGGAAAAAACAAATCACTGAGATTTTCCCATGTGTGTTAACTGGTATATATGTTATATAGAGAGTGCCTAAGACTTGTCACATTATCACTGAAGACGTTTAAATATCTTTCAACATCAAACTGCAACTCTACACCATGAACTATTTTGTGGCACCTACCTTGGAGGCCTGGGCTCTGGCATCAGTGACTTTTGTGGCCAGTGTATTGCTGTGTCTGTGGATGTGGCAGCTTCTATAAACCAGGGTAAGGATATGACTCTGGTTAAGGTGATTAGGGATACAATTCTGTCACCCATTTGTTGTAGAATATACTAGACCTATGGTTTCTAGTAAGGTTTGGGACCTACGATTCTTGGGAAAATGATACAATAGCAAAACCCAACTCTTCAATTGTTTCACCCTACTAATATATTTCCTGCTCATAGCAGGCAAGCAAGATGAATTATAGGCTTTACAAGCTTGTTGGCATAAGATGTAAGAGCTGTCTTTGTATAATATGTACTGCTGTTCAATAGCAATTTGGAATTATTCTATAAATATTGGATATTTTACCACAATAGTTATTTCTCCTTTGACTCTCAAGAAACTAATTTTTCACCTGAAATATCCATGGTGTATTTTACATTGGGAAATATCTTTATACTCATTTTCCAATAAATGTGTTCAATATGACATTGCAATATGGTCTTAACTGTATTCGTCTATCTTAATAAGTGTTCCCTGTTTTCTGATATTTGAAATGAAGGCAACTGTTTTTCGTCCTGAGGATACCCATTATTCCTATTATTAAATCAATGAAAAACAAATATCATAGATTATGTTCGAGGGATAGACGTAGCTGGTTCTTCCCAGTTGTTATTCTTCTTCCCTGTGCTGTATTTGTGAATCAAAATTCAGATTTCCAGTCCCAAGAAGACTTATCAGTCATCACTGAAAGTACTTATTACACAGTAAATATGATTTATATGACTTTTTGAGTTCATAATCAGAATGTATATTGGTATGAGCTTTAATTTTTGGCAATGATTTGGAGTGATTAAAATCCCTGGATTTTTGTTATGAATAGTCTTGATCACGACTTTTATTTGGCCACGTGGCCTCTGGTTACATCCATATTATTTTGTATAACTGAAGGAAAATGTATACAAAGAAGCTGTGTGAAGCTTCATGTTGCATCACTAAACCAAAGAGCCTACTAACACCGTCTCATAGTCCGTGCTATTTATTCTCTTTTGAATAGCTGCCTTAGGAGTTACTTGCAGGGCGAGGATGGTATAATTTGCTCATTAGCCAGAGCTTTTGGGAACTGTCTTTTTTTCCCCCATAATCTTTGCTATTCTCACTTTTTAAAAATTGCTTTAAATTAAGTATGTAAACAGGATATGTTACAGTATGACACTATGTTCCAAAACCATGGATTTGCTCTCTTGGGTATTTAACATACAGCCATAATTCCAATTCAGGCATTACATTAGAAATTGAATTTACAATTGCACTAATATATATTAGAAACACTTTAAAATTAACCTGATGGGAAATTTTACATAAATCACAATTAATCTAAATCATAGTTCATTGAGACAGAAAACCATGACTTTTTTTCTTTTTCATTTTAGCACTTCTAGCGGGTGTAGTGTTATCTAATTGTGGTTTTAATTTTCATTTCCTTGATAACTCTGATAACTAATGATATTGATCACTTTTTACTTATTTTCAGGCATTTGTATATCTTGCTTTCAATGTGTCCAAGTCTTTTGGATGTTTTTCTTTTGATATTGAGTTGTAGGAGATTTTTACATATGATATCTATATCTATATCTGTATTGATTGATATATCCATACTTTTATATTCTTCCAGTCTGTGGTTTATTGTTGATGAAATCCCTTTAACAACATTTCATAGTCAGTACCTTTAGTGTCCTAAAATATATTCCAAAAGCTTTAGAATTTTAGCTATTATGCTTAAACCTATAATATATTTCGAATTCACTTTTTTGTATAGTATGAAGTATTAAATTTAACCTTTTTTCTTGTTCCATTTGAATAATCCATTATTTCAGCACCATTTGATAAAGCCTTTTGTTTTCTTTGGAGTCATTATAGGAAAAAAAAAAGTCTAATTCTAGACTCCTTAATTTTTTCCATTGATCTATTTGCATATCCTCACATTAATATCACACTCTCTTGATTATTCTAGTTTAATAAGTCTTGAGTTAATATAAGTGGTTAAACTTTATCTTTTTAAAGATTGCATTGGATATTCTATGTGTTTTGGGTTTCCTTATATATTTTAGAATATTTTGGAAATATATACATCATACAGGCATTTTGATTAAGATTTTATTTAATATGTAATTTTGGGAATATTTAGCTGTTGTCAATACATAAACATGGTATATCCTCATTTTAGTGGTCTTTATTAATTTCTTACAGCATTAATTTGTAATTATTAAAGAGTTGGTCTTGTACATCTTTCATTATATTTATCTTTATGTTTTTGATACTATAGTTAATATTTTTGCATATTTTTCCTAATTTTTTTTATATATTATTACACCATGAATGTATAGATTGAGTTTATTTTCTCAAAGAATCTGTGTAAAATTAGTATTATTTCTTTCTTAAATAGTTACTAGAATTCACCAAGAAAGCCATGTAGATCTACCATTTTTTTGGTTAGAAGTCTGTTTGTTTTTCTTTTTTTTTAATATTCAAATTCAATTTTCTTAAGAGATATAGTACTTTAAGATTTTCATTTTTTCTTGCATCAATTTTAGTAAACGTTTTATTTCAAGGAATTTGTTGATGTCTCCCATGCAGTATATTTCTATACAGAAACCTATACAGGGTATTTGATTTCTATCTTATTTGGCATGAAGAGAGCCTTTGGAAAATCAGGCTAGTTTATTTTCTATAGTATTAGTTCTGTCTTGGGTGGAGCCAGTACTAATGTTTTGGTTGACTGAGCAATATGCATGTAACCAGAATTTTGACATAGTGCAATAGAATCCAAAATTGAGATTGAAGCAGAAAGCAATGGCATGAGAGACTTTGTGACTTTTTAAATCATCCTAATTATCTTGAAGCTATGTGGTGATCTCTTCTAAGAGGAACTTCACGTTAAAAGCAGATTCTCAAAAATAAAACATATGGCTATCAGGCTGTGGAATATCAAATACCCCATTAGTATCATGTGTTAACCCTTAACAAATATTTCTTTATCTGCTCATCCTTTCATGGTGGTGAGCTTTAAAAATGTGTCCAGATGAAAAAAAAATGTATAGATATGAAAGATATCCTTAGGTTATTTTTTGGAGGAAATCATTATGAATTATCAAAGTAATCATTATTATTATCATCTACATTTTTTTCCTCTCCCCAGTACCAGTACAAGAAGAGTAATAGGTCAAATTATTTCTTCATGGCATGGTATAATAATCCTGGATCTTCAAAAGTAGCTCTAATTCTTAGAATATACACTTGACCTTTTGGAATTTATCATTTTAAAGGAATACCAACATTTCTGTAACTGGGGCTCCATCTGTTTTGACTTGGCTCAAATATAGGAAGGAACACTTTTTTGTTTTCTCTCTCTTCTCCTTCTTCCTTCTTCCTTCTCCTCCTCCTCCTCCTCTTCCTCCTTCCTCTCTTCCTTTTCTTCCCATTTTTTTCTGAAACTTGGAAATGGCTTCTTTAAGAAGGTAACAATATTTTAAATGTTATCTTTGTGAAAACGTCAAGAAAAAGTCTAAGCTATACAAAACATGAGGGACACTCTCGACGAGATTAGTTTCATGCCAGTCTCAAACTGCACAGCAGTCAAGTAAAATTTGTTTATATCTCAGCATTTCTAAATATTTGACATTTAAGTGATCACAGTTTTGAATGGATTTAAGAGCAACGTTATGGCCCTGCTTGCCTCAAGTGGCAAGGGGCAGTCATGAACGTGGAAAAATGCAGAGAGCATATGCAGCAAAAGGTACCATTTGATGGTGTTGTCATACAGCTTCCTGACTGCACCGTAGATGCTCTGAAGCCTAAAGGAAGTGGAGTTATGCAAGTCATGAAGCAAGAAGAGTCTTTGAAGTCACAAATAATATTTCTCATTATAGACAATCTAATCAGAGAAATCCTAATTGAGCTACAATGTTAATTTAAAAGTTTCACTGAGATGGAAGGTAACTCCATGCATATGAAGCAAAACAAAAGAGCCAATCATATTTGTTTCATGCAGTTTATTCTGAGGAATGACAATGTGGTAAGTCTGAATGATTTACCACAGCCATAACTTAGGGTACAAAACCTCCACATAGGTGTTAAGATTCATACTCAGGAAACGCAACTGCTGACCCTGTGAGTTACTGCAGTAATTATTATGGGGCCTGAGATACAGCTGTGGAGGCTTCAGTGGCCTGGGCTATCTCTATGGCTAGCAGCTTCTGTAGTCTGGGCTACGGCTCTGGCTATGGAGGCTACAGATATGGTCACTGATATGGTCACTGCCACCCATCTTGTTACGGAAAACATGGATTCCGTAGTTCTTATTAAAATTCCTCCCCATAAATCTGATATCTGGTTTCATGAGTGAATTTGTTAAACCTCATTTTAATCATTGGGCCTACCCAAATTATTCTGGGTCTATTTGTTCAAAATAATTAGCACTAAGACTTCCAGTACATTTATAATTACACAAATTTGTTTTCATCATATCTCTCTTAATTTGAGACACAGCAAATACAGTTGTGTTTAATTTATTTGACTCAATTATACATGTTACTAATTATATACACTACCCAACTTCCAATGTGGAAATTAATGTACATTCTTTGTGTATGAAAAGTGCATTTCATAGACAGGCTGATAGATATATAGAGACATATAAAAAGGACAATAAATTTAGATTAAACTGAATAATAATCTCTCGAATATATGTGATGATTTTAATTTCCTAGCTTTTAATAAAATAATGTTTAGATTTAAACTCAACAACAATAAAAAAAAACCTCCAACATTTTAACTGTATATATATCATAGATAAAAGGGATTTACATGTTTTGAATTTCATACAATTATATTTATGAATGCAGTCCAAAATACATAAATAATCCATCGCTCTTTTTAAACTTTGTTGCTTATTCAGCTCTTCTGTGGTAAGAAACAAACAGTGGTACACTAAAATATTTCTCTAACCTTCTGGGAAAGAAAAATATTTTTTAATGAATTTTTCTTGGTAATACATAATATTCTTTGATTTATTCTCTATTGCCTGTCATTTTACTTGGCATTTTCATGAAAACAGTTGTGTTACAAAGTTACTAAAAATATTTCAAATTAGGTAATTAAAATATGTGTAGTATTAAAAGTAGTTAGTTGGTTTAATTAGTTTTTTATGTCACAGTTCCTCTGTGGCATGCAATGATACTATTTTTTACTTTCATCATCATCTTCATGACATTAAAGCCTTTTACAACTGTAAGCGGAAAATAAACACCCAAATAATCAAGAAACAGCTCCCTCTGAATTCTGCAGCTGTACTTAATGAGAATAATCATTCATCCAAAAGAGTTTTTTGTTTGTTTGTTTGTTGTGAAATAGATTTTCAATCAATTCCACTCACCAAAAAGCAAGCATTCCACTGCTGGTATTTCACATGGTAGACTATATAAAAGATCTAAAAATGTATCACTTTTTCCAAAATTGAATGGTATATTCAGGTAATGTTATAAAGTGTAGAAATTTTTTTGTTTGTTTGCCTTGGTGAAATTCAATAATACAAGGACAATAACAGAAGTAAGAGCTGACCTAACATTACAGATTGTACAGTGCTGCCTCCATCATATAGGCGAGTAAACGCCAGTTAAGTGTCTCAAACCACATTAAGAGTAAGAGTTGCGATCAGAAAGTAGTCCCGCGGAATCCAGATGCGCTGCGCCACCATTGTTGTTGTCTCTCGTCGCATACTTTCAAATTTTAATGCCACCTGGAAAGCTCTTGTAATACTCCCATGAATGGCTTTAATTTTGTGTCACAGAGTTTATGGGGATTAGTTTCATCTCAGATTAACTACCTTTTTTTAAATTATTTTTTACATTTCTCTTCTTAAATTTTTATTTCATTTTATATAATCTCCTATTTCTCGGTTGCTAATTTAGCTGTACTTGAAGGCAAATGAAGAATAAAACTCAATTCTCAAGATCATGTGTTTTTATTAGAAAGACTTGGGTTTGTTTATAAAACATGAAGATATTAGTAGAAAACAAATGAAAACTCATCCTGCTCTTGTATTTCTCCTTTCAGATGTCGTACCTTCACAGAGGAGGGCAAGGTAGATAAAGTTTGGTAACTACATTAAAGGGACTTTTACTTACATAATTGAATTTTGTTCGAAACTATTCTCTTCATATTCAAGTCAATATCTTCACAGCCTAAGGAAAATATTATAAAGTTGCCAAAAAAATTATCAATATAATTATAATGAGAAAAAAGTATGTGTGGCATTCCCAGTGTAATACAATATTAACATATTTTTATAACCTGCCTTTTCATATATTATTGATTTGCGTCTGTGTTAAGGGAAATTTTGGAATTGATAACAAAAGTTTTCTTTATTTACAGACGAAAGTTATTACTCCAAAGAAGAACTCATTTTCTTCTTCCCTATTCATATCATAGGGTTATTCAAGACGTATTCTAAAGTAAATTTTTTAAAAGTGAAAGGGAGGAGAAAATAGAAAAAAAGATCATTGTTCAATCTACTTTGGGTTTGATATACTTTGGGTCTAGCAATGTATTTGAGGCATAAAACCAATGCCACTACAAGGAAATATTGTCCTCATTTTATAATGGACATTTTCATCTTATTATTTTTTTCACTTAGGAAAAGAAGACAAGATATTTGTTCCATATATTTTTACAGAACGGTATATAGATCTATGTATTTTTATAGGTATCTTTTACAGCCAAGAATCACTAACTATTTGTATGAAAAATTATCATGTGCTTAATTTCTTAAAAAAAATTCTGGTTATTATTTGGCCATTGAGGTTTTCCATGTGTGTCTTCCTTGGTATTATATGTCAGGTGGATGCATCTTTATGCATCCTGAACAAGCAATTACCTGGCTGAGTTATATGGTCATTACCAATTACCTGGCTGAGTTATATGGGCAAAATGTGATATTCTTAAGACAGTTCAAGTTGTGATTCTATGTCTTCAAAAGAACTCACTGAGAATTAAAAATTGAGCTTATTAATTATTTCCAGTTCAGATGAGAAATAAGAATGAAACAATATTTGAGTAAAAGCAATATGGCAAATATTGGGTTAAATCCTACTCTATAAATCAAAAGGCATATTACACCATTTCTTTCTGCCTTAAAAAGGTACCTTGCTAAGGAATTGTCAGAGTGTTGCACAGATTGTGGAAGCTATGATAGTTATTGTCAATTTACTTAGAATTTCTTCATTAGTTCAATAAAGAATATTTAATTCCCTAGTTGCTGTTTAGAAAAATGAAACATCCGATTTAGGAAATTTATCTTTATAAAATAATTATAAATCTCACAAAAACTCAGCAACATGTTCAAAGTCCCATAAATTCAATAAGCTGTTAGTCGTCCAAGTCAAGAGACAGGTAAACATGGACATTAACAAACGTAGAGTTAAGCTGGATCCAGTTGATCAGCTCAAAGAAGTGACTTGAGGGACTCCGAGAAGCCCAAGACAAATTTCTTCATGTATATTTCTCTATTCTGTGTCATTTCATCATTGTGCCTTCGTTTTGAAAACTTTAAGACAAGCTCAGTTTTAGAATACCCTTTTAACATTTCAGAAAGCGCTAGGAAATGGTGTATGCTTTTAAAAATAGTATTTTAGTGAACTATTAATAGATGAGTTACCAGTTAGGGACTAGTTAGAAATTGCCTCCGGATAAATGAGAAATGGAAAAGCAAAGGGAAAGATACTGTGGTGAAAGTGAAGAGAGGCAGAAACAAAGACGCAATGACTGGGAGGAGTAAATGGACGCCAGAGAAAGAAAAATACTGTCAACTTCAATCTTCCACCTGGCTGTTCCTAGTAGGTATCGAGAGAATGGGAAGAAGAGTGAAAGCTGAAATGACAATGAAAATAGAGGTCATGTATACATTACTGAAGAAGGGTAAAGAATGGAGGACATTGTCTGGAGTGTGCAAAAACAGAGGCAGACGCAATCTGCCATTTTGGTGAGACTTTGACTAGAATCAATTATGAAGGAGAGTTTTAGGATTTGAATGAAACCTGAACTGCTATTCTGATAAGTCTGCATAGGAAATGGATTTTGTGTTCTCCATTTCTGAAATTAATCGCTACATATTTTTCAATCAAAAGGTTCTGAAACTGGTGCTTAAAGTCAGAAATACTATAAAGGTTATTATGATGAGAATGCTAAATATCAACATGTGCTCTCATTTTCTGAGTCCCTTGACTATTGTACACAGCAGGTCATTTAAGCCTTTTTTATTTCGAATGTTTTCCTATATTCTGAATATAGGCACTTTCTTAAGCTCTCACCTTGAAAATAGGTTTGCTTTTTAAGAAAATGTAGATTTAAGATCTGCAAATTGAATAACTAGATATACATTTATTTGGATATGAAGTTACCGATTTGGAGGTTGACAGAAGAGAGAAAATTTTTAATTATAGGAGGAATACCATTAAATATAGATGATGTAATACACCTGGTAATAGGCACTTCTATTGAGCGTTCAGAATGTACTTATTTTGAAAAGTCAGCTATTTCATCTCATAAAAGCAAAGCAATAAATTCATGGGCATCCTAAACAGCTTACATTAAGTAAGCTGAAATATTTTAATGAGAGTGAGGACCTCTCAGTCTCAGGAGACATTAAATTAAAGAGTTGTGACATGAAAGGTAATACAAAGAATAACACAAAAGGAGGGTATACACGTGATAAATCAGGTATGCATGTGATAAATCAGGAGGCTATACATGTGATAAATCATGCTCCGACCAGGGTATATAAGCATCCTCTGTCCAAACCACCATTCATATTCAAGATCTTGCCTTGAACAGCAAACCCAGTCACTACTCCTGACACCATGAGCTACTACGGCAGCTACTACGGAGGCCTGGGCTACGGCTATGGAGGCTTCAGAGGCCTGGGCTACGGCTATGGCTGTGGATGCGGCAACTTCCGCAGGCTGGGCTGCGGCTGTGGCTACGGCTCTGGGTTTGGAGGCTACGGGTACGGGTGCTGCCACCCATCATGCTATGGAGGGTATGGATTCTCTAGCTTTTACTGAATATCCTGCCCTGGGAGCCCAATATCTGAGGTCATGAGACGATTACCCAAATTTAACTGCAATAATTCAAACAGAAAAGATCACCCTGGACCAAGCCAAGATCGAGAGCATTTAGCATCTAAGATTTTAAGAATATTTATCATTCCAAAATTATTTGCTTCGTATTTCCTGATGTCTCTTATTTGTGCTTTTATGTCTATGAGATTACTATGTTTCTCATGCAATAAATTTTCCTAACTGAAAACAACATGCATGGCTTTTGTTTAACTCAAAATGTCAAAGTGATTATTTTTAATTTACAATGAAGAAAATAAGCTATACTATATGTGCAATATGCTACATATAATGAAATAATTATGTGTATACATGCATCCACCCATATAGCTGTCTTTCTGTGTGTGTGTGTGTGTGTGTGTGTGTGTGTGTGCATACATTTGACTCTTGAACAACATGGGCATATGAGGTTTAGGGGCACCAACTCTGATGCAGTTGAAAAATCCACATATAACTTTTTTTTTTTTTTTTTTGAGACAGGGCTAGAGTGCAGTGGCATCATTATAGCTCACTGCAACGTCAAACTTCTGGGCTCCAGTGTCCTCCTGCCTCAGTTTCCTGAGTAACTGAGACTACAGGCATGTGCCACCATACATACCTGGCTAATTTTTCTATTTTCTGTACAGACAGGGGTCACATATAACTTTTGACTATCCGAAAACTCAACCACTAATAACCTACTGATGACTGGAAGCCTTACTGATAATATAGTCAATTAACACATATTTTATATCTAATATGTATTTTTACAATAAAGTAAGCTAGAGAAAAGAAAATGTTATTAAGAAAATCATAAGAAAGAAAAAACATATTTACTTGTTCATTAAGTGGAAGTAGATCATTTAAAGGTCTTTATCCTTACAGTCTTCATATTGAGAAGGCTGAGAAGGAGGAGGAAGGGGAGTGGCATGGGTCTTGCTGTCAGGGGTGGCAGAAGTGGAAGAAAATTCAAGTGCAAGAGAATGCCCTCGGTTCGAGCCCATGTTGTTCAATGATCAATTACACATACATACACATACGTAAACCATAACACTCTGTTTATTTAATTTCAGAATATTACAGGGGTACAGACATTTTGGTTGCATATATTGCCTTCGCACTGCCCAAGTCAAAGCTACAAGCATACCCATCCCCCAGAAAGTGTGCACTGTACCCATTAGGTGTGAATTTACCCATCCCCTCCCCCCCCACCTGCCCGATGCCCTATGAATGTTACTTCCATATGTGCACATAAGTGTTGATCCATTAGTGCCAATTTAATGGTGAGTACATGTGGTGCTTGGTTTTCCATTCTTGTGATACTTCACTTAGAGGAATGGGCTCCAGCTCCATCCAGGATAATACATGAGGTGCTAGTTCACCATTGTCTTTTGTGGCTGAGTAGTACTTCCTGATATACATATACCACACTTTATTAATCCACTTATGTAGTGATGGGCACTTGGGTTGTTTCCACATCTTTGCAATTGTGAATTGTGCTGCTATAGACATTCGAGTGCAGGTGTCTTTTTTATGGAACATCTTTTTTTCCTTTGGGTAAATACCCAGTAGTGGGATTGCTGGATCAAAAGGTAGTTCTACTTTTATTTCTTTCAGTTATCTCCATACTACTTTCCGTAGAGGTTGCACTAGTTCGCAGTCCCACCAGCAGTGTATGAGTGTTCCTGTCTCTCTGCATCCATGTCAACATTTATTGTTTTGTGACTTTTTGATAAAAGCCATTCGCACTGGAGTTAAATGATATTTCATTGTGGTTTTGATTGGCATTTCCTTGATGATTAGAGATGTTGAAAAGTTTCTGTTCATGTCCCTTGCCCACTTTTTGTTAGGGTTGTTTGATTTTTTTTGCTGATTTTCTTGAGTTCTGTATAGATTCTACTTATCAGCCCTTTATTGGATCTGTAGCATGTGACTATTTTCTCCCATTCGGTAGGTTGTCTGCTTGCTCTCATTATAGTTTCCTTGGCTATGCAGAAGTTTTTAATTTGATCAGGTTCCATTTGTTTATTATTGTTATTGCTGTGATTGCTTTTGGGGCCTTCCTCATAAATTCTTCACCTAGGCTGATGTCTATAAGAGTTTTTCCAATGTTTTCTTCTAGAATTCTTATTGCTTCCTGCCTTATGTTTTAAGTCCATTACCCATTGTGAGTTGATTTTTGTGAAAGGTGAGAGGTGAGGATCCTATTTTAGTCTTCGACATGTGGCTATCCAATTTTCCCAATGCCATTTATTGAAGAGGGATTCTTTTCCCCAGTGTATGTTTTTTTCTGCTTTGACCAATGGAACAGGACTGAGAATCCAGATATAAAACCATCCTTATATTGTCGTCTGATCTTTGACTAAGCAGACAAAAACATAACACTCAATTTAAAAGAAGCTTCTTTCTTCCAAACACTAGACCATATCAATCATATCTTTTTCATTTCAATCTTTTAGCTAGATAGCATTGGTATTCAAATTCAGCACTAAAATATCAGCTGTATAAACTATCATATCTAAACTGAGACCAACAGTAAGAATAAGTACTTTTATGTGTTGTTCAAAATTTATGTTTATTTGGTCCCTTTAGTGATAAGAAAAGTACTGATAAAACAAAAATATCTCTGAATATACACTGAAAATTGACTTCTTTTTGTGAATCTTTTCTTCCTGGTCAACCATTGTATGACACTATCTTGTTGTTCAACATTATCAGGACATTGAAATATTCTGCAATTCATCAGGTAAATTTAAAAATCATTGTCATCACATGTGAAGTCATTCATTTTGAAGGGTATGGCTAACCTGCAGCTTCATACACCCTAACCAAGTCTCTTGTAATGTTAACCTTCGTTTAACAACCACCAACTGGCAAGAGTGGGCCTTTTCTTTTTGGTACTTCAAATAAGTATTTGCCTAAGGAAAACATGTAATTAAGTATTATCGTTTTTCAAAAAATGTAATGTTTTTCAGTACTGAAAAGAAAGTGGATGTCGTTTGTTTGAGTTTATCAAATTTAATGATACCAGGGGAATAATATGATAGGATTGTGGAGCTGGCAGGGGCACTACAAAGTTTGCACAGTGCTTACCCTAATACTACCTTGAATGAGAAAGAACCTCCAAAAAGTGAAATGATTTGCCAAGGATCAAAAATGGCATGGGAAGTAGACCCCAGACTAGAACCCAGTTTTACTGAATACCAGGCATTCTACTTCCCCATGCTCGCTAACAAAAAAAAAAAAAACCTATTCTGTTTGCTGTCATAGGAAGCATCTTGAAAGTTCTGATCATGTGTCTCTAAAGAGTTTAATTACCATGGCTGAATAACCACCTCTATTTATTTTGATTTTTAAATACCCTGTTGTAGAATCTTGAACTTAATCACTTCTAATTTAGCTGTATCTGGATTAAAAAACTAGTACATAGTGCCAAATCAAAACTCTATTTTTAAAAGAATTACCATAACATATTCTAAAAACTCAGATTTGTTTACTGAACATACGGATGAATTCGTTAGGCCAGATACTATGACCAATTATTTCACTCAATTCAAGTGTGGTGTTGTACTTTCACAGTAAATAGAGTTGGGTGAATATATCTTGGTGTTACCATTGGAGTTCTATACTATTTAGTTTTACTGAGTAAAATAGGATTTCACATAACCATTTTACCCCCTAAATGGTTAATGGCATCACAGTCTGAAGAAAGACTTTGTATATCTGAAGAAGAACAATCAATATAACTATTTGGAGAAAGTAACACTCACAGTTTAACGCAGTTTTATCATATTTTTATACTTCTAGTTGTTGGATTATATTAATTTGTGCTGAAATAAAGAGAACAGTTCCAGAATAAATTTCTTCCCAAGGAAAAGCTGTCACCTGGTCTAGGGAAAATGCATTGTAGGAACTTCAGCCCCACAACTGAAGAAAGATCTGGCAAAGCAAAATAGGCCGTGTGACATCATTAAACCTGTTTATGTGCAGTTTTATAGCTTCTAGTTGAGTTAATGAGAATTAAATATTCAAATTAACAACTGTTTTTCAATTTAGGATACACTATAAAAATGGAACAAATTTGAAAGGGACCAAAGAAATTAAGAATAAGATGTGAGATAGTCAAAAGTTTCTTAATGGGGACAAAAATAAAAGCATTAATCATAAAATAAAAACATGAATAAATTAGATCTTATTATATTAGGAAATTCTTTTCACTATAAAGACACCATTTTAAAGTGAAAAACAAACCACATGCTGAGAGAAATATTTTAAAAATGAAGATTTGACAAAATATTGGTACCCGAATATGTAAAGAACTCGTACAAATCAATGCTAGAATATTACAAACCCACTTAAAAATGGAGAAAATACTTGAGCAGACATTTCAAAAAAGAAGATGTATAAATGACCAATAAGCATATAAGATGGTGCACAAAATTATTACTCATCAGGTAAAAACCCAATTAAAACAATAATCAGATATTACTACATGCCCACAAGAATGGTCAAAATTAAATGGTCTGAAAATGAAGTGTTGTCAAAGATGTGGATTAACTGGAATTCTCTTACGTTACTGATGATATTGCAAATTTAAAAAACATTTTGAAAAACAGTTGATGAGATCTTCTGAAGCTAGAATGGTGGTTATCTCTGCAGTGGTCCCCAACCTTTTTGGCACCAGGGACTGTTTTCATGGAAGACAATTTTTGCATGGACCAGGGTGGGTGGGGGAGAGGATGGTTTCGGGATGATTCAAGAGCATTACATTTATTGTGCATTTTATTTCTATTATTATTACATTGTACTGTAAAATGAAATAATTATACAACTTGCCATAGGTTGGGGACCCCTGCTCTAAAGAATGATATTAACCAAAAACGAGCAATGGAAACATTTTGGATATTAGAATACGCTTGGTATATAGGTAGTGTGTGCATGCATACAAAAATGCACCGAATGTTATATTTAAATTTATGTTATGATATAATTCATTATAGCATACATTATGCTTCAAAGAAAATGGTTAATGCAAATGAAATAAAATGAGTGTTATATGTTTTTCTGAAGTCAGAAGCCATTGGAGCTCATTTCTTCTTTAAATCCTTATTGTTCAGATGCAGAGAAGTAGCCATGCCTGGTGAGAGGCAAGATGCTTACCTTTAAAGACTTCAGAATTTATCCATCCATTCAACACTTATTTATTGTGTTGCTACTATGTATTGCACAGAGGTAAACAAATCCAGTTGTGAAAATGCACCATTCGAAAATTTCTTATCGAACACTAAAAATAATTGACTGTATTTCTGGTCATATAAAGTTAATAACAATTTAAAGGGTCAAGATTAAAGTTAATGGCACAACTCAGGGAACTTAACCACATTTGGAGTCAGCTTTGTCTGTAAGTCACTAACTGCTTAGAATCAGCTGAGGAACTTTTATCTTCAATTAGTGTTTTCCACCCCTTATGTTTTAGCATCATACCTATGTTTGGAGATTCTGAAAACATTTCTAATGTTAATGATTATCTTCCTGAATTTCACAGAGCCGTTGAATTTAAATTACCTTTTTATATCTAATACCTTAAACATCTGACAGCTTAGTAGACTAGTATGGTATTTCCTGAGAAGAAAAAATTTTTTAAAAAATCACAGGATAGGCAAAGAGAACACATGTCTGGGACTATTGTGATAAAAGTGAAGATACATGAGGAAGGAGAGGAAGGAATTAATTATAGATAGAATAAAAGTTGATGGTGCCAAAAAGAAAATTTGTGTATTTCACAACTTCACCTAGCAATCATAGCCTAATGACTAATGGGAGGACAGAGGCTGGATGACATTTTAAAAGAGATTTAACATAACTGTTAGCATGACTAAAATTCAAAACACTGACAACAAATACCGGTGTGCAAACGGAGCAAATGAACTCTTGTTCATTGCTGATGCAAATGAAAAATGGTATATTGACTTTGGAAGAGCAGTTTCTTACAAAGCTAAACATAATTTTACCATACAACCCAGCAATTGTACTCCTTGGTATTTACCCAAATGAGTTGAAAACTTATGTCCACACAAAAAGCTGAACACAAGTGTTTACAGAAGTCTTATTTGTAATTACCAAATGTAGAAGCAGTCAACACGTCCTTCAATAAGTTAATGGACAAACATTCTGTACATCCGCAATGGAATATTAGTGAATGGTAAAAAAGAAACGAACTATTAAGGAAGAAACAAAGGAATCTTAAAAGTATATTGCAAAGCAAAAAGAAGTCAATGAGAAAAGACCACAATACTGTATAATTCCAATTCTATGACACTCTGGAGAAAGAAAACTCTGGAGACAATAAAGAGATCAGTGGTTTCTAGGAGTTTGGGAGAAGTAAGGGAAGAGTAGGTGGAGCACAGAGGGATTTTTGGGGCAGTGAAACTATTCTGTAAAATAAAGTAATAGTGGACACATGACTCCATAAATTTCTCAAAACCCATAGAACTGTACAATAGAGTTGTGCAATTGTACAGAGTGAACAGAATGAACCCTAATGAAACTATAAACTTTGGTAATGCAATACATAATGTGATATAATAATAATGTATCAATATTGGTTTATCAATGTTAATAAACATACAAAACTAACGCAAGATGTTAATAAGAGGGTAAACTGTGTAAACCTGTTCTAAAAAATGTGTTAATTAAAAAAAGAAATTTTAGAAGATATCAGATGTGTAGGTAAGGAAATAGTAAATGTAAAGACAGGGAGAAAGTTGCAGTGTTCATTTTTGGAAGCTCCTTGGATAGATGTAATATCAGAAAAAAGGGTCAGGATTTCTAAAAGTCTGGTATGTCCAGACTTCGAAGATACAGCAATTCCTTCTCATTAAATGATGCAATAACTTTTTTTTATTTCAGCATATTATGGGGGTACAGATATTTAGGTTACGTATATTGCCCTTGCCCCCCCCAAAGTTCAAGTTTCAAATATGTCCCTCCTTCGGGTGGTGCGCATTGCACTCTTTGTGTATGCAAATACCCGTCCCCTCCTCCCCCCTCCCCCCTGCCCTACATCCAATAGATGTTATTCTTATATGTGCACTTATGTGTTGATCAGTTAATACCAATTTGATGGTGAGTACATGTGGTGCTTGTCTTTCCATTCTTGGGATACTTCACTTAGTAGAATGTGTTCCAGCTCTATACAGGAATATACAAGAGATGCTATATCATCATTGTTTCTAAAAGCTGAATAGTACTCCATGGTATACATATACCACATTTTATTAATTCACTCATGTATTGATGGACACTTGGGTTGTTTCCACATCTTTGCAATTATGAATTGTGCTGCTACAAACATTCGGGAGCAGGTGTCTTTCTTATAGAGTATCATTTGTTCTTTTGGGTAGATGCCCAGTAATGGGATTGCTGGATCGAATGGTACTTCTACTTGTATCTCTTTAAGGTATCTCCATATTGCTTTCCACAGAGGTTGCACTAGTTTGCAGTCCCACCAGCAGTGTATGAGTGTTCCTATCTCTCCGCATCGATGCCAACATTTATTGTTTTGGGACTTTTTGATAAAGGCCTGTCTCACTGGAGATAAGTGATATCTCATTATGGTTTTAATTTGCATTTCCGTGATGATTAGAGATGTTGAGCATTTTTTCATATGTTTTTGAGCATTTTTTCATATGTTTTTGGGCCATTATTCTGTCTTCTTTTGAAAAGTTTCTGTTCATGTCCTTTGCCCACTTTTTGATAGGGTTGTTTGACTTTTTCTTGTTGATTTTCCCGAGTTCTAAGTAGATTCTGGTTATCAGCCCTTTATCGGATTTGTAGCATGCAAAAATTTTCTCCCATTCTGTAGGTTGTCTATTTGCTCATGTGACAGTTTCTTTGGCTGTGCAGAAGCTTTTTAATTTGATCAGGTCCCATTTATTTATTTTGGTTGTTGCTGTGATTGCCTTTGGGGTCTTCTTCATAAATTCTTTGCCTAGGCCAATGTCTAGAAGAGTATTTCCAACATTTTCCTCTAGAATTCTAATAGTTTCACTCCTCAGGTTGAAATTTATTACCCAGCATGAGTTGATTTTTGTGAGAGGTGAAAGGTGTGGATCCTGGTTCAGTCTTCTACATTTGGCTATCCAGTTTTCCCAGCACCATTTATTGAATAAGGATTCTTTTCCCCAGTGTATGTTTTTGTCTGCTTTGTCAAAGATTAGGTGGCTATATGAGGATGGTTTTATATTTGGGTTCTCAGTTCTGTTCCACTGGTCAATGTCTCTATTTTTGTGCCAGTACCAAGCTGTTTTGATTACTACAGCCTTATAATAAAGTTTGAAGTCTGGTAAGTTGATACCTCCCATTTTGTTTTTATTGCCTAGAATTGTTTTTTCTATGTGGGGTCTTCTCTGGTTCCATACAAAGTGTAAAATTAATTTTTCTACATCTGTGAAGAATGATGTTGGTATTTTAATAGGGATTGCATTGAATCTGTAGATCACTTTGGGTAGTATAGACATCTTAACAATGTTGATTCTGCCGACCCACGAGCATGGTATGGTTTTCCACCTGTTTACGTCCTTTGCTATTTCCTTCCTCAATGTTTCATAGTTCTCCCTGTGGAGGTCTTTTACCTCCTTAGTTAAATATATTCCTAGATACTTTATTTTCTTTGTTGCTATTGTGAAGGGAATTGAGTCTTTGATTAGGTTCTTGGTATGCCTGCTGTTGGCGTATATGAAAGCCTCTGATTTGTGTGTATTGATTTTATATCCTGAGACTTGACTGAATTCATTTATCAGTTCCAGGAGCCTCTTGGTCGAATCCGTGGGGTTTTCTAGATATAATATCATGTCATCAGCAAATAGTGAGAGTTTGATCTCTTCTATTCCCATTCATATGCCTTTAATCCTACTCTCTTGCCTGATTGTTGTGGCCCGGACTTCCAGCACTATGTTGAATAGAAGTGGAGATAGTGGGCAACCTTGTCTGGTTCCGGTTCTAAGTGGGAATGCTTTCAATTTTTCCCCATTCAGTATGATGCTGGCTGTGGGTTTGTCATAAATGGCTTGTATCATTTTTAGGTAAGCCCCATCTATACCTATTTCGTTAAGTGTTCTTATCATAAAAGAGTGTTGAATTTTGTCAAATGCTTTTTCTGCGTCTATTGAGAGAATCATACGGTTTTTGTTTTTGCTTCTGTTTATGTGGTGAATTTCGTTTATAGATTTGTGTATGTTGAACCATCCCTGCATCTCTGGAATGAAGCCCACTTGGTCATGATGGATTATTTTCTTAATAAGCACCTGGATTCGGTTAGCTAGAATTTTGTTGAGAATTTTTGATGATGCAATATTTTTTTTTTTTTTTTTTTTGAGACAGAGTCTTACTCTGTTGCCCGGGCTAGAGTGCCGTGGCATCATCCTAGCTCACAGCAACCTTAAACTCCCGGGCTCAACCAATCCTTCTGCCTCAGCCTCCTGAGTAGCTGGGACTACAGGCATGCGCCACAATGTCCAGCTAATTTTTTTCTATGTATTTTTAGTTGTCTGATTGATTTCTTTCTATTTTTAGTAGAGACGGGGTCTCGCTCTTGCTCAGGCTGGTTTCGAACTCCTGAGCTCAAACAATCCACACGCCTTGGCCTCCCAGAGTGCTAGGATTACAGGCGTGAGCCACCGTGCCCGGCCGATGATGCAATAACTTTTAAGGGCAACCTAACTTGGCAAGAAACCAAGCTCAAAAGCTTAATGAATGTGAGGGCCTCTCCTCATGTCAGGGGACAATGAATGATCTTTGTTAAGTAACTGTAATAAAATGAATGGCACAAAAGGAGGGTATACATGTGATTTATCACATGCTCTGACCAGGGTATGTAAGCCTCCTTCTACACATGTTGACATTCACACTCAGGATCTTGCCTTGCAATAGCAAACCAAACTCACCACCCCTGACACCATGAGTTAATATGGCAGCTACTACAGAGGCCTGGGCTACAACTGTGGAGGCCTCGGTGTCCTGGGCTATAGCTACAGCTGTGGATGTGGCAGCTTTCACAGACTGGACTATGGTTGTGGCTATGGAGGCTATGGATACAGCTGCTACCACCCATCATGCTATGGAGGATATGGATTCTCAGGCTTCTACTAAACTATTGCCCCAGGAACCAAATGTCTGAAATTATAAGGGGACTTTCCAAAGCTGATTTCAATCACTGGACAACTGAGATTTATTTGCACGAAAGAATTCAGCATCTCAGAATTTCAGATAATTTTTCAAGTAATACCCATATCTCCATCTCCTAGTATCCTCTACTTTTGCTTTTATAACTAATTATGTGTTTATCTTTTAATAGAACATCCCAATTTTAAAACACAATCTGGTTTCTGTTTTGTTCATGAAACTCAGTTATGCATAAGTATGATGGTTCCCTTCCACTCAGTTGTCAATGAGGGAAGATATCTCCTGGCTGGACGGAGAATCTACTGTTTTCATACACCTCACAAAAGTGCATGCAGATAGACAAATAAATAGATAGTTCCAAATAAAAATGATTCTAGATTGAAATGAAAATAAGTGTTTCAAAAGGATTAGTAATTTGATATTCTTTAATCTTTTGCTTTTATTTAGATAAAGTGCAGATTTAAGTAAAAAACAAAGCAATGCAAATTTAACATATATATATTTATATATCAAACATACATGTTTCATTTAATTCAACTCCCATGTCTCAATTCACTAGAAATGCATCATGAATACTTCTATACATTCAAAATGTGTTTGTTTGGCTTTTTTATTGTAAGAGCAAGCAAATGATAACAGATGAAACCATATCACTAAGCTAATTACTAAAGTATAGGTTCTTTCTAAAAATTTTAGTATTTTGCATAATCTCATCCTGCCTTTCTCTTCTGCACATTATTTCATCAGACATTTTCATTGAACAAGGAATCCATAAGTCACTGATGAATTGGTGTAGAATTTTTTTCAGATGAAGTTAACTCATATCTAACTTAAAACATTTTGGTATTTTGTCAATTGACTTTCCCGTGGCATGATACGGCATTCTTATTCACCATCATCATTAGACTGAAAATTTTGCAATTTAACAAGGGAAAAAATAAGACTTTATCATGAATTAATTTATTTTTAGCTTAGGCTAATGACAAGCACAGTTCAATACAAAGAGCTTTCTTACAAAGCTGATTTCAGTTAAACCTCTCTCCTGATAACAAATAGGCAGGAGTGGGTATTTTATTGATGAAATAAGAAAAAAAAACATAAGAAATTAGTGCTTTTCCTAAAATCAAAGTATATACTCAACTAACAATATAAAATTAAGACATTTTGTTTAAATTGGTCAAAATTGGTTAAATATGCTTGATTTAGTCATATAGCAGTAGTATAAAGTTGCTGAACTAGAACAGACATTAAATGGCAGCAGAGATGTTCACCTTCTCTTGTAGGTTAAAAAAATAAACAACTCCCAAAAGTTACAGCAGCTCTACTAGCAGAATCAGGATCAGGAATATGGCCAACGTCTTCTGAAGCAGGTGCCACGAGGCAGTCTCCTTTCCCAATCTACTTTCCCCCTGTATGCAGCCAAAGAGAGTATTTTGAAAGTTCTGCTCAGTTTCCACAAACGTAGCTGAATTTCTGGGGATGTGAAGGAGGATTCCCTTTCTTAGAGTCACTATTTCTATAACATTTCACTGTCCTAATATAGATAATTGAGATTCTTAAATTTAATGTTAACTTTATCTAGATTTCACCTAGATTTGTATCTATATGCGTATCTATTCATATAGACATACCTATAGTTATCCGCATATGTACATCTGTATCAAAAGATCAAATCCTTTATTCGAAAGGCACAAAGTTAAATTTACTCTACCATCAGGAATCATCTATCCTTCCAGTTGATCCTATTTGGGGGTTATAGGGTCACAATGTACAGTGAGATATAGTTGTGTGGTCCCATTACTTTGCACTTAGTCATTCGGGTTAATATAGTTCCAAAGCTAATGGACATGCCCTTCAGGGCTAAAAATAAAAGCAACCATCAATGTCTTTAGGTTGAGAAGCATTGCGTATGACACTCATAGTAAAATACATTATCAAATTTAATTGCGGCCTATTATTTATTTAGTTAATGTTTATCTAAATGAAGAAAAATTTTTTGAATTTACAGAAAAAATATCCTTAATTTCCAAATACAAACTATCATTTGGCAAACAGAAGACTTTATTTTCATCATTTCACACATCAACACAGGATCTCAGCTTCACAATCAACTCATCATCTTATGGTAGAAACCTCTCAAAAAAAGAATGACAAAGAAATAATTGTCCAAGTTTTTGAGTCCACTGAATTAAGCAAAAACAATAATGTCAAAATAAATGTACATTTCTCAGTTTCCAAAGGTAATCAGTAGCCAAAGGATATTACCATTCTTCTATTTTTTTCAATCAGGAAAAGAACCAATAAAAAATGATTGGTTGTTTTGGTTCATGTATGTCAAGGCATTATTTTACAACTTATTCTTGATCATGTGTATACACGCACACATTATAAATGTGTGTATATGTATCAAAATGAGATATTTATATATATATATGTATCATTATTTTCTTCTTTGAAAATACATAAATAAATCAGGGCACATTTCATTGTTGAGCTTTTATTTAATTTGTAAAATCTATTGGTTTTTATTTCACTTGGACATAGCTACGTGCATCAGAAACTACATAAATTAGCCCTTAGTCAGGGTCACAGAGTTTAGCAGATTTATCTAAGCATTCATGAGATTCCTAAACTTGTTAGATTTATTTGTTATTATTTGGCTTCGAAATTACTCATTGAGAATGAAAAAATTTCCCAGCAGTTTTCTTTTCCAGAAAAAAAGTGAAGATGGAATGAATTGTGATAAAGGAATAAAAGGTGTTTAACAACCAAGCCAAAATAATCGGTTAGATATTCCTTTAAAACCTGAAAGCCATTTGAGCTCATATTTTACCTAGGGACTCATAATAAGTTGTGGCAGGCAGAATTTATTCTTTCATTTACCCCACAATTTTTTTTTTTTCAGTTGTTTGGAAGAGCAGTGAACAAATCCAATTGAGAAAATGAACTATTAACATGTTACATATAAACCTCGAAACAACATATACCCTCAGCAACCTGTATAAAATTATGTGAAGTAACATAGTGCTTAAAGACCCAAGCCCAAGATGCGGTCAAATTCTGGTGGGGCTTAAACTTGGGCTTGATTTACTATCTCCCCAGAACGAGCTGAGGAAATCTGTGAAGACTGGCGGGCTCCCCTTGCATCCTTGCTTTCTGTCCCAGTCATTTCAAAGCTGAAAATTTAAATCTGGAGATTTTAAGGCTTCAATATTTTAATAACTCTGTTAAAAATATTATATGATCCAAAGAGTATAGAAATATGGTTTCGAAAATTAATAACCTTAATGAATAAGTGAGTCTCGCTGATTGAGAGAAAGTAAGGGGGTGAGGCACAGAGAATTGGAAAAGCAAATATAAGGGAAAAATACTGTGATAAAATCAGGTCTACAAGTACAAGGTTGAAAAGGAGTGGAAAAAATGACTAAGAAGGAATATCTAGCTGGTGCTAGTATGTATTGGGAGTGAATGCATAATACAATGCAAAGAGAGGATTGATAAAGAGAACCGATATATAGATTATGAGGAAGAGTAGATGTCTGTAAAGCACGGAACCGAGATCAACTGCGTTTCTACATAATATTAATACTTTAGGTACAAATCATTCTAGAAAAGTGGGTAATCGGATAAAGAAAATATTTTTGAACAGATGTTCAGGTTGGTTAGAAAAGTGAGTTTGTTCTCTTGGATTATACTTCAGTTTCTAAAATAAATTTTATTTTATTGATAAACCGAAAGGATGTTTTTCAAGCTGATAGCTAAAATCAAAATAGTTTTATATTGTGCCTATATACATATTTTTCCTATTACTTTGTATATATTACAGATGATCAGAAGATTTGTTTATTCAAAATGGTTTCTTTGCTTTTGAAGGAGGGCATATCCTTTATTTCTCAACCTGAGAAATACATTTATTTGAAAAATTAGCTAGATTTAAAAGTGTTAAACTTGATCAATGTATTTGAATCTAGGTGGAAGTAGGATATACCAATCAAAAGAATGATATAATTGAGAAATAGGAAAATAGTTAATGACAAAACACTATTAAATACAAATGATACAATATACTTGGTAAGGAAGAATTCTATTTAGGGAATTTTTTACTTTGCAATTTTGAAGCCATAGACTTTCTCTTCATTATAAAAAAAAACAGAATGTAATGAGTTCAAGGGTGTTCTAAGTAAGCAGCTAAACAAGTTCAAAAATTTTAATGAGTGTGTGCCTCCCCGTGTTAGCAGATTAATGAGTTGCATCAGGTAAATGAATAACTTGGAATGCTATGAAAGAATGGCCACCGTTGTCATCACATGCTCTGATCAGGGTATATAAGCCTCCCTCTACACATGCTGACATTCACATTCAGGATCTCGCCTTGAACAGCAAACCAACTCACCACCCCTGACACCATGAGCTACTACGGCAGCTACTACGGAGGCCTGGGCTACGGCTATGGAGGCTTTGGTGGCCTGGGCTGTGGCTATGGCTGTGGATGTGGCAACTTCTGCAGACTGGGGTATGGCTGTGGCTATGGAGGCTATGGATACGGATACCGCCCGTCATTCTACGGAAGATACGGATTCTCTGGTTTCTACTGAACTACTGATATAGTGAACCAACATATGCTACTATGAGTGTATTTGCTGAAATATTCTTCAGTCGATGGACTGAGTTCACCCTAGGTCTTTCAGCAGGTGAAATCTAAGAACTTCAAGGAACTCATTGAATAAGTGTGTCTGCATCGTGTCTCCTTGTATCTTCAGCTTGGGGGATAATAGGTTTATGTTCAATTCCAATAAATGACCTAATTTGATATTTAAAAATATGGTTTCTGTTTGGTTCATTTAACTCAATTATGGGTAAATACTTACATGTAAGTTTTACTAATTGTTAAGTAAAAATAGAATATATACATGATTATATAGGTATAAATATATGTATATATACTGACATACAGAAAATAGCTCTACCTTGAGAATCAGTCATCAAAACAAGAGAATATAATTATTTTCTTTTAGTTAGATGACTTTAAGCATTGAATTTCACAGCAAAAATATTCAACTATGGAGTTTTAAGTCTATACGCATTTTAAGAAAATTACTTATTTTATAAATTTCTAATATTATCTATTTCGATTTCTCAAAGGAGTTCAAAATTGTGAACTAATCTTCCAAATCCTTCAAAAATTTTGATTGTCTGCTTTTATTTTTTAATAAAATCAGGCGGTGTTAGGTATGCCTTTGATGAATATATCTAGCATTTGCGGTTGCTAGACATTTGTATTAGTCAGGCTTTTCCAGAGGAACAGGACCAATGTCACCCCATGATAAACACAGAAACATACAAAGACATTTACTATGAGGGATGAGCTCACTTGAGTTTGTTCTATCCAAGCCCTTAACAGATTGGGTGATGCCCACACACACTGACGAGGGTGATCTTTATTCAGTCTTCAGATTCAAATGGTAATCTCTTCCTGAAAAACCCTCACAGCCACACCCAGAAACAATGTTTTACCAGCTATCTTGGCATTACTTATTCAGTCAGGCTGATACTTAAAATTAACCGTGACATTATTCATATCATTAAAACTGTAATCAGAGCAAACTTTCCACAATTCTTATAATCCATATCCCTCAACCTTTCAGAAAAGTAAGCTATCTTTTTCTATGAATCTTTGCATTATAGATAATCTTCCTTTATTCATAATTTTCTGTTTTTATCTAGTTTGTTATGCATGTAAAATAAGCCTGATCTAAAATTCTTTTACAAACTGGATGATAAAATATGACCTTCATTCATTCAACTCACTTCACTTGTTCTTTTATGGGAATATTGTGTTCATCATCATCATTATGCTGAAAGATTTGTAATCCAATAGGGACAATAAACACAGAAATATTATCATAAGGCAAAACACAGAAATATTATCATTAGGCAAAATTTTGTGTAGCTTCAATTGAGCAAAAATATCATTCGATAATTTAAAAATATATACATAAAGATAAATGTTGGTAAAACATTATACCTTCAAAAATAACCAAAACAATATTGTTTTTTCAGAACTGAATTTCAGGTAATGATATGAACCTACAAATGTTTGATGTAAGCCAGCCAAATGCAATAAAATGGAGACAAAAATAGAATTACAGAATTAAAGGCCAGGTTTAAAACTCTATAACGCTGTCCTCTAATTTTGTAAGCACAAAAACCCAGAATGTGTGACAGAATACGTGATAATTACTAACAAGATTAGGATCATGTTGTCCTGAGACTATACTATGCAGACTGTCTTTTTATGTATGTTTTCCTGAAATGTTGTCAAATCAACCATTCTGAATGTTCTGGCCACAGTTATAACAAGAGCTAAATTATCATAACCTATTTTATGAAAATTGGTCCCTTTTCTTAGATTAACACCCATATTTCATTTATATTGTTTTGATATAGAGAATTGAGCCAACCAATATTTATTAATAGTTTCTCTGCTTCTGAATGTAACTAATCAGTAAGCAATGTTAAAATTCAATTCTAGGTTAAAAAAATACATCATGACTTATTTCAGTTGATGCTATCAGGGAGTTTTGTGTACTGTCACAGTGGGCTGAGCAGAGGACATAGAGCTAAGTAACTCTAGGTAAGGTGGAGCTACACAATCTGACCCAGTAGAGCAGGATTTCACTGGAAAAATTTTCCTCTTATTTGGGTAATATCTCTAGGGACAGTTTCTTTGGGTCTGAAAAGTAGTAATCATTATAACTATCGTGCCGTTGACATTCTTAGTATAATCAATATTATCATAAATTCAATCTGTTTGAGGTAGTGTTGGTCTATGTCTGAGGTGAGAGAAAGTGTTTTGAATTTATAACAAAAGAGTTCTTTACTTCCAGGAAACATGTAAGAACATTTTTTATCTTCCCTCCATCAACATGAGTAGAAAATTGGATCAAGAGTTAAAACTTCTTAAAAAATAATAATGGTACAAATTTGCTTTTGATCCAATAAATGGACAGAAAAATAATACCCCTTAAAAAAGTCCTATTGTTACTTCTTTCACTTGTGCATACAGGGAAATAAAACAGATGTTACATATTATTCAAACTGATTTTTCTTGGTCTCAAAGGTTATGCATATTATATACCACATCACATTTTCTTCTTTGAAAATGCATTTAGTATTTATTGTATTATTGAAGTTTTGCATTTATATTCCTTATTTTTTCTATCTATAGAGACAGCCTTAGGCATCAAAAACAAAAAAATAGCATATAATCATGATCACATGCTCTGACAGAACTACACAACAGTGTGAAATTCTTTTTTTTTTAATTTCAGCATATTATGGGGGTACAAATGTTCAGGTTACATAATTGCCTTTGCCCCACCTGAGTCAGAGCTTCAATCGTGTCCATCCCCCAGACAGTGCACACCACACCCATTAGGTGTGAATATACCTACCCTTCCTCTCCTCCCCCTCCCACCTGCCTGACACCCAATGAATGTTTACTATATGTGCACATAAATGTTGATCAATTAATACCAATTCGATGATGAGTACATGCGGTGCTTATTTTTCTATTTTTGAGATACTTCACTTTAGAAGAATGGGCTCCAGCTCCATCCGGGATAATACAATAGGTGCTAGATCACCATTGTTTTTTGTGGCTGAGTAGTACTCCATGGTATACATATATCACATTTTATGAATCCACTGATGTATTGATGGGCATTGAGTTGTTTCCACATCTTTGAAATTGTTAATTGTGCTGCTATAAACATTCGAGTGCAAGTGTCTTTTTTATAGCATGTCTAGAATGTCTTGTTTTCCTTTGGGTAGATGCCCAGTAATGAGATTGCTGGATCAAATGGTAGTTTGACTTTTAGCTCTTTGAGGAAATTCTTAATGCTAGGTGATTTATTCATAATTCTAAATTATTCATTAAAATAAAAATTTTCATTTTATCAATAGACCGGTTTTCTGAAATGGGGCAAAAACAAAGGAATTAAATTGGGTTAGAATAGCACGGACATTAAAGAGCTAGTCTAGTGTTGGGTTAAATGCTACTCTCATACCAGATTGTTGGAATGCCTGTCCAGCCTTAAAACATTTCCCAGAATAGCCAGTGAGTTGCTCATACTATGCCATGCATGGCCATTGCTTTGATGTCAGTTAAAGTCATAAAATTTATTCAAATACATTTTTTGAGTGCCAACTAAATGTTAGGCTTTGTTTTGACACCAGGGAAGTCAGAGAACAAATACTTTGTAAAAAAAAAAAATGTGTCATCTGAACTAGATGTCATCATATTAAGTGAAATAAGTCAGGCACAGAAAGACAAATACCACATGTCCTCACTCATATGTAGGAACAAAAACAGTTGATCTCATGGATGTAGAGAGCAGAATGATAGATACCAGAGGCTGGGCAGCATGTGTGGGTGGTGGTGGGGGATTAAGAGAGTAGGTTAATTGGGTACAAACATACAGTTAGGTAAAAGGTACAAGTTCTATTGTTCAACAGTTGAGTTACTACAGTTAGCAACAATGTGTCATATATTTCAAAGTATCTAAAAGAGAAGACTTGAATTGTTCACAACACATACACATAAGTACTCAAAGTGATGGATACCTCAAATATCCTACCTTGATATTTGCACATTCTATGCATATAACAAAATATCACATGCATGCCATAAATATACAGAATATTATGTATCAGTACAAAAATTAAAATGAAATAAAACATTTAAAAATATGCCATCCAATTACTCATTAATCTCAACAAAAGCTTAGCACTATGATTATAGTTATATAAAACCAGTAAGTTTTTGGAGTCCCAAGTTTCAAGATAGAGAGAGGCACATCTGGGTGAGGCTTAATCAAGTGTGAGGTCAGTCTTGCATATTGTTAACAAACCCTCTGTGCTGAGCAAAGGGACTCTGTGAATACCAGACCAACTGCTCCTAAAAAGCTTCTCTTTACCCCTTATCTTCTTCACAATTGTGACTTCCATGTAGAGACTTTCTTAAGTTATTCTAAGTTGTACAAATCTTTGTGAAACTTCACATAATTTGAACAGTTGAACTATGTTTTAAACAAGAGACAGCATTATCAATATCATGGAAAGATACAGTTGATATTTTAGGAAAGGCTAGCTAGATATTGCCTGAAAACAAAAAACAGGCACAGAAAAGACTAAGAGAAGACAAGGACAAATGTGTTATATTGATTATGAAGATCTGAATGGAAGGAATACAGTGTTGATTTGAGTAAATAGGCTTTAACTGAAATCATTTTACTTGCTTCACACTTTTATCTGGATACAGTGATGAATAGTGGAGAAAAGAAATTTGGGCGATGTTTGCAATGAGATTTGAAAAACATACAGGATACATGGGTTAATGATAAAAGGTAGAACAAGACAGGAAAATGGCATATGGATGCAGGTAAAATCATCATTTTTCATAGTACTAAGGCTAGAACTTATTATGGAAAAAGGACCCAGGATATAAAAAGAGAACTCTGACAAGACTTTGCATTAATGACCACTGTAATAGTCTTTCTGCTTGTGACTTCAATTGTGCCATATTGTTAAACCAGAGCAAACACACATACAACATGCTGGTTTGTATGGTCAAAAATAAATATAACAATTGTGCATGGTCAAAGTTCTCAAACTCGAGAAATTAGATGATGTTTTATTGCTGCTTTCTAGTACATACAACAGATGAATCAAATCTTTCTTGTTTCTCATGCTACAAAATATGTGTGCCTTATGAAGAAATCGATAGATTTAAACATCTTGACTCTATTTCTCAAATTTTTGTAGAATCAATTATAACAAACCCCCAAAATGCTTGTGATTAGAATGTATTTAATTAGAAATTCAAGAATATTTAATGTGACTGATGTTAAGGGACTGGTAATAATTCTATTTAGTGTTTGGCATGTACATCCTTTGAAGAAACAGCAATTTCTTCTAATAAAATTAAAACAACAAGCTCAGGGACAACCTAACTAGGTAGCCAAACAAGCTCAGACACTCTTAATGAGTGTTGTCAGGGGACAATAGATTAATGAGCTGCCTCAGGCAAGACACTTGTCATGTGGAGAGACACAGCAAGAAGAGGCACATTTTTTTATCACATGCTCTGACCAGGGTATATAAGCACCCCTCTACACAGGCTGATATTCATATTCAGGATCTTGAACAACAAACCAAACTCAATACTTCTTACAACATGAGCTACTGCGGCAGCTACTACGGAGGCCTGGGATTCGGCTATGGAGGCTTCGGTGGCCTGGGCTATGGCTATGGCTGTGGATGTGGCAACTTCCGCAGACTGGGCTATGGCTGTGGCTTTGGAGGCTACGGGTTCAGCTACCGCCCATTCCGCTATGGAGGATGCGGATTCTCCAGCTTCTACTGAATGAATTGCTGAAATTGGAAGCAGAGGGGAAACCTCCAAATGTGTTTTTTCCTATCCTATGCTTCCATTCCAGAAATAGCCATCCATCCTGTTGTCTTCAGCATCAATCGATAGATATTTATCAATGGTTAAGCTGCTTCTATGAATATTTGGTGTCTTTCTACCTCCAGAACTCATCGTCTAAATGCATACTCACTATGTGTAACCACTCTAGTCTGTGTCCTCATTTTTTGTTTATTTTGCTTACCACCGTTACCGCGATGTTATCTTTCTATCAAAATCCTAAAGACAACTTTCATTTTGCTTTTATCTAATAAATGGATTACTTAAAATATAAATATTTTAATTCTTTTCAATGCTTGTATTTTTATTATTTTAATACCTATTTTGGAACTAATGTAAAAATTATTTATGAAGCAGTGAGACCTGTGGTTATGTAATGGAGTATGATGAAAATATTTCTAGTTCACTGTTGCACAATCTTGAGAACATATAAGGTGTCATATTAACAGTAAATGAAAATAACTTGCCCTGTCTACTCACTGAAGATATCAGCCCCTCTCAAATGCCCCTCAAGAGTTCCCATAATTACTAAGGAGAATGTCATTCTTATATTCCGCTGTGCAATGCTGCTGTTAGCTGATATGTTCTTGGTACCACTGTTGTAGCCAGGCATTTCTTTGCTTTTTTCCAATCTCATCTTGGGGGAAGAGAGGAAATTTGGAAGTATGACTCATTTCTTGGGTGGAACTAAACTCTATATTTGGCATCTACTCAGGACCACTGTCCTCATAAGGTTGATACACCTACCACTACCATGATGCACTGAAACCCAGTGGTACAGTGTTCTATGGAAAATTGAGGGAAGCAAGAAGGGGTCTTTTCCAAATTTTTTACACCCTATTAGAGGGCTCTTCATATTCTATAGACCTTCTTATGGATGGATGATGACACGAAGTTAAATATTAGTAACACACAAGATGCTTTAATGATAAGAGACCCTCCTAGCTATCAACTCTGGCCCCATTACTCAGGCAAGATCAGGGAACCTGACTTTTTCTTCCCTAGGGATTTGCTCTCTCCCAAAAAATTCCTCCATCCCTTTAGAGAGACTTTTTTCCAGACTTGCTCCTCAAGTTCACCACTCCTGGACAGGCATGCTGGAACATCAATGGTGAACACAGACTGAACCCTTCTCTACTAGGTTTCATAGTCAACTTTCAAAGTGCCCAGCGAAGCCTGTTCCACCAGCTTGTCTGACATGAATAGAAATGCCTGAATCCACATAAATTCAAATTTAGACCCCTACTACTTATCTCTGAGAAACTCTTTTTATCCTTCGGTAAACATAAAGAAGGAACATTACTGTATGAAAAATTTCTCATAGAAAAACTGTTATCTTTTACCTATATTATAGTTTTAACTTGAAATCAAAAAACTAAGCAAGGGAAGCAAAAAAAAAAAAAAAAAAAAAAAAAAAAAAAAAAAAAAAAAAAAAAAAAAAAAAAAAAAAAAAAAAAAAAAAAAAAAAAAAAAAAAAAAAAAAAAAAAAAAAAAAAAAAAAAGAAATAAGAAAAGAAAAGAAAAAAAAAGAAAGAGAAGAATTCATAGGTCAGGGGCCCAGTCACTTAAATAGAACACCTGCCATGTTTTATTTTCTTTTATTTTTTCATTGACGCATAGTAATTTTAGGTATTTATGGGTACATCTGGTGATCAGACCAGGATAACAAGCATGTCTGTCTTGTGTGAAGATGAAATGAGAACCAGAGATAATACATATTCAAGTGTTGTTAAACTGAAAGGCATCAATTCAAAAACTCTTCAGCAGATCCCCTTTGCAAGTATTTAATTTTGCTAGTGAGATTTTGAAACCTAAAACTTTGTGTATTCTAAATCCCTTGGACAAAATTGAAGAGTTCTTCAGACAATTATTTTATGCTTTAACCAAAAAGTGTAGTAGAATGATCCCTGAAGATTAATAACAGCTGTAGTTACTATCTTATATGATTTATAGCTTTGATTTGTCATTTTCCATTGTCAACTCTAAAATTTAACAATATGTAAATGAATATTTTTATTTTCTCTGTAAGGGGTATAAATATATAAAGCTCACCTTAATAAACATGTAAAAAATGGTGAGTGCTTTTAGAGAACAATTATTTGGAATACGTAATATGTTACTGCTCAACATTATATTCTCCAGACAGGCATTATATTCTTGTAAAAATGACCTTATATACAGAAAAATGTTACCTTTTTACCTAAACCACAGTTTCAATTTCATATTAGAAAACTAAATAAGGGAAGCAGAAACAACAACAGAAAGCATGCTCATTAGGTTTAAGTTCTGGCCTTAGTTGAAGGTCTTTTTGATTTCTGAACTGAACTGTCCAAATGCTATTAAATTTGATTTGTACCTAAATATAATTAGTGCTTCTCCTGAATGTCATGGCTTTTAGAAGCATATTGCAAAAGCAATGTTTACATTTTTGGTTAGATTGTTAAAGGATTGGAAGCTGGGAACATGAAACTAATTTCTAAATTGCAATAATAGTTCTGTTGGGAGAATTGAAATTCTGTTTATGCCTATTACAGTATATCGGTAAGGTATTAGAATATACATTTCTTCCAAATGGAAGTAAGGGGAAAATCTGATGGAAAATATAGGTCCTAATTTTGAGGAAGGCATAGTACTGTTAGCTGTACCCAGGCATGCTAGGAAATAGTGATTGCATAATTTAGGATTCAAAATTAAGTTAAAGGATAAAACTGGTGGGTGAATCATTTCTTGAAACATGGACACAAAGTCAAATTTATTATGTCTATTGAAAAGGGTTTTAAAGACATGATAATCATGATCACATCTTATTACTGAGCTCAAATTGGTCACAGGAAATCTAATAATGGAAATCAATATAGAAACTCTTCGATCAATAAAAAATGCTCTATTGATATGAAAGCTCAATTTAATGTATATTATGCCACATATATATAATAAAAACTAAGCATACTAATCAATTTTATAAGTATGAATGAAAGTCTTTTTTTTTTTTTTAATATGTTCAACAAATATTGCTGGTCTCTGAAATTCGGAGGACTAGATTGCAGGTATGGATCCATGTATGGTCCTAACTATGAACTTGGAGAGTCCGAGGCTTAATATTGTTACATATTTAGTTATGTTTCTGCCAAGCTCCTTACTAGGGGCTGTAGGAACTATATGGATTCTACTGTCTAACTGATTGACAATGGCACTATAATCTATAGCCATTCGGGTCAGAATTTGGAGAGGCTTCCCACGTCTCTTCTCTCATCTCCATAGCTAATTGATAACTGTTTTGTGCTACTTCCTTTATGTGTATATACGTATACACCTACATACATACACACACACAATTCTTTACACACACACATATATATACATATTTAATTTTGTTTTGCCTTCTTTCTAATGCCTGTCATCATTATTTGTCACTTGGACTATGGCTACACCCTCTCAAGATGTTACACACTTGCTTATTTACTCACATATTATGATTACGTGCCTTCCCTAGGGAATGCAAACTCTCTGTGGGCAGGGAATTAATCCCTTTTATTTATCTCTGCATCCACAGGGCCTAGAAAAATGCCTGGCACATAGAAAGTATTTTATAAAACATGTACTGAATAAATCTACCTTAGTGCCAACCTATTGGTTATACATTTATATGCCAGTTTTCCCATTAAATTATGTGTCCTTTTATTATAATAATATTATTTTATTGATAAAACTAAAAAATAACCTTTATTATTATGTTAAATTAATATGTTAATTCGTCTTCTCTGTGGATGTATATTAACCACCTACAATGAGTTGGACACCCTCCTAAGCACAGGAGTACAACCACAAATGAACTTCAATATAACTAATAATAGTAGCTCATATTTATTAAGCTGTTACTCTGGTTACATGCATTATCGCGCCTAAACTTCAGCTGTTATGAGGTAGATGCAGTTGTTATGCCTATGTAACAGGTGAAGAAATGGTAGTTTAGAGAATTTAAATAACTTATCTCAAATTCCACAGTAGCAAATTTTGAGGCAATAATAACCTATAAAAATTAAAAAGTAAAGGAGCTTGACACTGTTTGTGCATCTGAGCAAATGAAGGCTCGGCAAACGCCCCTAAAGAAAGTCCTGTGTTTTAATCATAGGGTGTCACTAGCCACATTTAAGAATTAGAAGCCCCAGTGAAAATCCTTCTGTAGTATCATCCAGAGACATATGTCTTATTCTCTCTCTTTGACTTTCCGGATTTATATTCACTCACTTTTTTCTCAGTTGTCTCTGAGAAACAAGTGAGAAGTTTTCTTTCTCCCTTGCAAAAGGAGATGCATCCATTTTTTGTATTTTTCCACTTCTTATCTTCTGGCTTTCTTTTAATTTGTTTCATCCATTATTCCCTGTCCTTATATTTGTACTTTCTCCCTGGGGGAGGAAATCTGGACTTGATCTCTCTGGTACCATTGTCCATGCTCTAGTCTTTAAAAACTCTTTGAAGTATTTGTGTGTTTGAAAAATAAAACTCAAAGATGTTAAAAAAAAATTCCCAAAGTCAGAAAGTTTTCATAAAGGCAAAGCTGAATTTTTAACCCAGGAAGTCTGAATACAATACACTATCTTTAGACATATACAAATTTCTATCAAAAATACAACCAAAGAAACCAAAGTTAGAACCTCAGAGTCGTCTTTGTCTACCCTTAAATCGACTGTCTTCTCTTTTCCCATTTTTATATCACTGAATGCCCTAATGGAATAATTGCACTCACTCTTAATTCTCTCACTTCCTTAGCACCTCACTTTCCATTGGAATCCTCCGTCCTTCCCCGGTATTCAATCGCTCAGTTGTAGTTGATACTGGAAGTGTTCCAAACAGCTCCTTAACTGTCAAATTCCGCGCTGTCTTTGCAGTTTTGCTGAGATTCAGTATCACTAGGTGGTTAGGCATGAACTTTCTGCAGGCATATTTACCCACATTAGACTGCCAGCTATGCCGCTTGCCGGGGTGGCCCTGGAAAGTTATTTAAACCCATTGCATTTCAGTTTTCTCATCTGTAAAACTGGGGTAACAATAGCAACAACTTCATTGGATCTTTTTGAGGATTAAATGAGTAATGCACAAAAAACTGCTGGATGCAGTCACTCACACCTGTAATCCCAGCAATTTGGGAAGTTGATAAGATAAGATCGCTTGAGGCCAGAATTCAAGGTTACAGTGAGCCGGGTACAGTGAGCTATGATTGTGCCACAGCACTCCAGCCTGGGTGACAGAACAAAACCCTGTCTCAAAAACACAAAACAAAATAAAACTTTCAAGCATTGCTTGATATGTAGTACACAATCAATATGTATATTGATACGTATTATTAACAGTTATTTAGACACTTGTGTATTTGACTTTGTGTCCATTTTCTGTTGCCATCACACTGTTGTAAAATACACAACCACAAGCTTCAGTGCTGTACAATAAGAAGGTTCATGCTCACTCACCCAACAGCTGGGGAAGTAAGACGGCCTTGCTTAGTTCATGCACATTACTGGGGGTTGGCTTGCTGTCAGCTGGGGTAAATGGGGGACTCGGCTCTGCTCCATACATTTCTCTTGCTCTCTTATTAGGCTAGAACAGCTGTGTTCACATGGAGATGGCAGGAGAATGAGGGCAAACAGATTCTGGAAAAAGACACCCGTGCTCAGAACAGGAACATCATCAATTCTTCCTCTTTATTGGTCGCACCATGTTATATGGCTTGAGCCAGGAACCAGGGTGAAAGAACATTACAAAGTTAAAAGGCAAACAGAGTAGAAGAGGACAAAGGTGAACCTTTATTCTCCACCAGAGACCCGCTGTCTAGCCTCTGTTTTCTTTTCAAAGGTAGTCTCATCTACTTTAGGCTATCAGTTGATGATACTCAAATCTATATTTCTAGTCTACAGGGATGCCAGACAAAATAATGGACAACCTGTGATATTTGACTTTCACATAGCTGACAGAAACAGTTTTTAGTGTAAATATGTCTAAAATATTACGTGGAACACATTTATGCTTAAAAAATGTGTTTTACCTAAAATTCAAACTTATCTGGGCACCCTGTATTTTTATTTGCTGAGTTTAGCATCTCTCTCAATCTAATATTTATATACCTGAAGAATGTCTCCAAATGTGCTTCTATATAGACATTTGAAACCCATGTTCTAACCAATAGATTATTCTTCCCACACATGCACCTTTTCATCTCTTCATCAGAACACTCTCTATTAAGGATTTTCCTAACTCAACTTTTACTCCATTTACATAGTAAGGTGCCAGTCTTATTGGTTAGAAACCCAAAATTTAGGTCAAGCTGCTTGAATTCCAGTGTCAACTTGAGTGCTGATTAACTCTAAGAACTTGGACAATTTATTTTACCTTATCAAGTCTCAGGTTTGTTATTTGCAAGTTGAAAATAATGTCACTGTTTTTCCTGTAATATGGTGAGGATTAAATGATCTAATGTTTGAAAAGCATAAAAGAACGGCCAGCATAGAATAAATGATACACTTTAGCTAAGTTAATAATAATTATTATTACCATAATACTTTTATCTTTTTATAATACCTTTTTCTTTATTTCATTCCATTGAAACGCTTTCTCATCCTGCAAGGTTTAGCATATAAAAACTACTTCGACATTATGGTCCATAAAAAATGAACAAAAACAGTCTATCTTCAACTATATTCCTTCCACATATTTTCTTTTTTACACAAATAATTTTACCATATAATGTGATATTTGCTTGTCTTTCTCTCCTGCTCAATAATGAGCCCTTCCTTGAAATCTATATTTACTCAATTTTAATGTATTTAAATTTAAATTCATTACAGACTCATACAGTTAAATGCTTTACTCTCTTATTTTACTCATGGTTATAACCCTAGATAGCTATTAAACTTGATGTGTTTCCATTTTAAGTTGTATTTCTTTTAGTCTATATTTTCATGTTAAAATAATAACTGAAATAGTTTGCCAAAAATATTTAAAGAACTCATATGAAACACCTGGATTGTTTCCTAGGCAGACAGGAAGTGCAAAATGCAAGTACAATAGTGTGTTGAATCCCCTTTTCAACAGTCATTTGTACCCTATAAAGAACCCTCAACCCACGCTCTCTCCACCAGAGAGACTATTTAGTAAACACAGAAGTAGTTAAAGGAAAGATTATCAAGCCATTATTACTATCTTCTCAGTCTACTTTTGTTCTAGAAGAAAAGAAAGTGAGAAGAAATAGGATGTGTCAGATAGTGTTCTTGATTGAAAAAGATGGAAATCACTGG
>RJWJ010002574.1:0-13073 GCA_004363605.1 Indri indri | reverse complement strand
CACTACTAGAGTGGGTTGCTGCTACTACTGGATGTTGCTAATCCCATCTCTTCTGTTTTTGGATACCACCATTCTAGATGAATCCTTTTTTTTTGCCTTTGTGCCACTTTGTTAAAAATTCAAGACCAAGTGGGACACTTGATTAGCCAAGCCTAATTCACATGCCTAAAATATCACTATTGGGAGTAAGGAAAGTAATTATCCCGTCCCTTTCAAAGTCTACATTGGGAGCCACAATACTGTTTCCTCCTTCTAAAACAGGAACAAGGCTTAGATACCGAGTAGCTTTACAGAAAATCATACATATCAAGGACACAGAGCTAAGTTTAAGAGTGAACCTTCATGTTTTCTTCCATACCAGATTCCACTCAGAATATAAATAAGTTCATGGTCCCCTTAGTTAAATAATAAAAGTGCTACTGAATTCTAATTCCCTTCTTAGCTATACCTCCCAAACAATTGCTCCAGTTTTCTAGTGTGACCAAAAACCTCTGAATCAAATATTCACCTCCCATTTAGGGTTAGGACATATGGTCACAGTGAGAACTGTAAATTCATTTCCTGGGGATTTGGGAAGAGAATAGTACAGCACATTATTACTTTTTACCTTGGAAACACGAGGCACACAAATGTTGGGAGGGAAAGGGGAGAGGAGGAGGGGGAGAAGGAGAGAGTGGAGGGACATATCTGGAACCAGAGATGCAGCGTCAAGGGGAAAAGCTCAAGCTGGGCAACTCGGTGGGGAACCCGGCCCCCTCTTCAGGATGGATGTGATGGGGCCAAAGGTGGGGACCAAAAGGCCAAGGTTAAGAAGTCAACAAAGATAAACTGCATCTACAGAAATTGTGCCCCACATTTTCAGGTAATCTAAGTGTGTTATGGGAAATGCCATCAAGAGGTTCCTATTTTATCCCCCTTTCTGGAGGAGGGCTCTCTAAACTGACAGTGCAACAAAGTGGAAAAACAGAGGCTCTGGAGTCTGCTTACCTAATTCATTCAACTTGCACACTTAATAGCCATGGTGACTTGGAGCATGTCATTACTTCAGCTCTCTAAGCCATCTATAAAATGAGGGTAATAACAGCATCTACCTCATAGGGCAATTGTGCTGAATGAATCAATACATCTAAAGTTAGTGGCATATAATAGCTATTAATAAACACCTATTATTATTTCTACTGTTACTACCAGGTTGAGAGATGTGTCTTTCTCAGGGACTCGGTTGAAGTGGTTAATCCTTTAATAGAGGTTGGTTTTGAATAATGGTGGACGGACTATAATGTTTACATAAATATATTCTTACAGAGAATGTCAGACGCATTTATGTATAATAGTGAACCAAAATAATCTTTTGAAATACAGTTGAGGTATTACCTCATGCCAGGGAGTAAATTTATGGGAATCTCATCCAGGGTCAGATAAAAGCCAAGGCTTTGAGGATGGAAAAATACTTCTAATAGGCACACAGTTGATTAAAGGAATACTAAATTAAAACACATTAATATGCAGGAGGCCCTCCCTGACCAGAATCAAGGGAATATTAAAGGGTTTTGGGAGCTTAGGTGCTGTTTGAGATGTAAAAGTTACAGGCTTTACCAGCCTCACTTCTGAGGGTTTATAAATTCACGGTACAGAGAAGAGAGTGACATTTAAGCTTAAGTAATGTGGCTTTTACTAGCAAACTGAATTTATTCTTCTAATAGCTGCAGTTATTGACAATCTAGGCTTTCACAGAAGCTTTGGAATGAACACTGTGACCTCAATCATTTAAATCACCATTCTCTTTGGCTGTGGGGATAAGGACTTTGACAGACAGGGTAAAAATAATCTTCTAGTCTCTCTCTGGTCACGGAAAGTATCTGGTCTCAGTCACCAATTCAATATCCATTGACATTATGCTAACATTCTGCATTAATTAGATTAGCACCATCTTTGTGCCATCACTAGAACCTATTTGACCATTTGTAGACCAGGATCTTTACAGCATGACTTTTTTTTTCCTCAAACTATTTTGGTGAATGACTAGTTTGGTACTTAATTATTGTAGAATAAATCTCAACTTGACATCTTACGTATCATATTGCAGTCTTCTAGTCTGCTTAATTTCAACCTCAGAGATATTATGTGCAAGGAAGTTTCTATGGGAAGGAAGAAATAGACTCACGAGTGTCTCTCAATGGCTAAGATGCAGTATAATGGTTATTTAAAGGACCTTATTCTTCTTGTGGATTCTTTCATGGGAGGGTTGTAACACATTATGTTCTTTCTAATGAGAACATTTGGTTGCTATGGACAGTTTTCTTTTCTTGTTTTGAGTGGTAGAAAATGTAAAACACCATAATATTTAAAACCAAAACCAGCAAATGTGTAACTAGTACTCAGGAGCAGCATAGGATGCTATTTAAGAGCTAACTCTGTATTAATCAAAACAAGTCAGTTCAAGCAAATGATCAAATTGATTTTGCACCGTGTACAGCAACCTTCGGTTCTTTATTTTTTATTTTTCTTTAATATTTTTGTTGTATAAAAGTGTCAGTCTCTGGCAAAAAATATCTATATGATGACAAAAGACTTAGAAAAAAATGACAACTTAATCTCAATAAATAATGGCAAAGAACATCAAGATTATGGCTTCATGTATACCCCATTTAAGTCTTTTGTTTGTACTATTTCTCCAATTTAGAAAGTGAGGAGGGGACGGATATATGCATACACAAAGGGTGCAATGCTCACCCTCCGAGAGATGGACACGCTTGCGACTGGGACTTGGGGGGAAGGGGGGGCAAGGGCATCATACGTAACCTAAACACCTGTACCCCTATAAACAACAAACAATAAAAAAAAAAAATACAAAGTGAGTTATACCCAGGGTTCATTTAACATGGTGGTTGTGCTGGTGTAATCACTTTTTAACATCTGTTTGACCTGAACTCTGATATTTAGTTTATATCTTTCATAATGACCATGTGAGTCATTATGTTTTTCTCTCTATTTTTTTAATTTAAATATACTTATTATTGTCTCAGAAGTAATAATTTCTAAGAATTATGCTTCTTTGGTGTTGATTGGACCTTCTAAAAGAACGATGATTTCTTATTTTTAGTAATAATACATGTTATTCCCACAGTCATCTGATTATAATGCCTGGGTGGTTTTCAAAGTGAATTTAAATGATGTAGCTGATACAATAATCTTTTGACTTCTAAAAAAAACAACATATCTCTTTTTTCCTTTTGGAAACATCAATAAATTGACTTTGGTAGTGTTTTTATCTGTGGAGTTAATTTTTTTCAATTTTTATTCCAGAGTGTTATACTACAAACATCATACATCATTTATACATCATGCTCATGTCAGGCATAAGTTTCCATAGCTCATCAAACTCATTCTCCGCATCTGTAAAATACAGGTGTTGCACAAGATTTATGTCCAAGATATTTTTACATTTTATAATCTTATTTTTACCATTATTATTGAGCAGAATTTCTTTTTAAATATTAAAATTTTATTTAGAAAGTAAAGCCAAATATCTTTTTAAACATTTAATTTCTTTTGTTTTAGGACAAATGGCTAAGAATTCCTATTACTACCACAAATTATTGCATAATATATGTATTTTTTTAAATTTTTAATTTTATCATAACAGAACTTCCTGTAATGTTGATTACTGATCTTTACTAGTTGTCAGATTATCTGATAGATGGCTTATAAGATCTATTAGAAAAATACCACAGCTTTCAAGACAAGTACATGTCTACAGCTCTACATAAAGCACAAAACCATAAAAAATAACTGCTTTTTGGTGTTTACTGAAGATTCTAATGGATATGAAAATTCATGACTTAAAATGACTTGGTTTAACTGATTTTTATTTTTAAGACATTTTCTTTCCCTTCATGAATTGTTGTTTATTGTAAAACAAGTGAATACATGATTTTTGATAAGTTTGAGTTATAATACTTAGCAATTAGTTATTCTATCTGGCCTCACCTCTAATCACCTGGGATCAATTCCCTTGAATTTAATAAAAATTCCACCATTTAAATGTGCTTCACATTATACATTCCATCCTCAACATATATATATGATATATGTATGGTACACACACACACACACACACACCCATAAAAAATAAGGAAGAGAAAGCAAGAAGGCCCCTCCACTTCATGAGACTCCTTAAGTTTCTCATCTTTTTAATCACAAGTCAATAGTTATCATGAATGTCCTTGAACAAACCAACTTTATCTGCCCCATTCCTTTCTTCATTATACATGCTTTAGGTCACTTTATCTTATCTCCTTTTTCCAAATTTCCCATTCCTTCCTCTAAACTTTCCATTAAACACTTCCTTCACTAAAACAAACAAACAAAAATGCCTTTCCAACATGTTTGCCTCCCTAAATTCTTTCTGCAGTATAGTGTATCTCTATATTAAAGGGAAATGATAGAAGAATATACAGAATTGACAAAATGTTCTTTGACAGATTGGACCAAAACTACAAGTAGGAAAAATATCCTTCTTTTTTGTAAATATCAAGTACAGTGTGTGCATTTGAACAAATGCTTGTGGGTATTTATATTTATTTGACTTTGAAGTCCCTTTCTTATATGTGGAGACTACCTCTGTGGGCCATTTAACAGATTTCTGTTAATATTCATCTGCATCAATACTAAGAGGAATATATTCCACATTGGATGGGGATAATATAGCTGAAAAGTTTTTGAGAATATAACTTAGAATTGGGAAAAAATAAAAAGGAAAGTACTTTTTATATGATTTAAAAAGCATTAAATTCAATTGTTTTAGGTTAAGTGTTCATCAGCTAGTGTCACTGAAACGTTGAAGATATAATTTCAAATGCATCCTCTCCTATGTCTTTTCTTTGCATCTCTAAAGGAAGAGAATCGAGTCCTCGGAAATCAAATGATAAGTGCAGAGAAAACAGAAGAAATAATTTGCTAAATTGCTTCTACTCTTGTCATACAAAGCCTGGGAAACAGCATCATAGCAGGAAGGAATTGGTTAGTTTCTCATACACACGTGATTGCTCACTGGGAATTAATCACAACATTCATCTTCCATCCCGTGTTTAAAAACCACCTTCTGGTAAGTTTAATAAACTCCTTTTTTCATAATCAAAGTTCTTATCAAACTGCAAAGTATCATAATTAGGGTTTGAAAATATGTATAAATTTCTATACCTAAGTAAAATTTTATGTAACTCTGTCAGTTCTCATTTGGTGCAATTCTTCCCTGCTTTGCTGTTTCTATTTTGAATAAAAGACATTGAAAGTTCCATAGATGCTTTTATAAAGTATTGGGCCTGCAAAATAAAATTAATATGGAGAAAAATATAATTGTAGAGAAGAAGAGAAACGAGATCAGCTGGCATGAAGGATGCGAAGAGCATTAAAAGTGGCAACAATAATAACACAAAAATTATGTACCAAAATAGAGCCATTTGTTACCTAATTTAAGCCAGATACCTTACATAAACTCTGAAAATATTATTATCCCTATTGTAAAGATAAAGAAATTGAATCAGAGAGGTTGAGTAACTTGTCCAAGATCTCACAGCTAGTAAGTGGTAAAGTTAGGATTTGAATCGTAATTCAAAATCCATGTTTGTCCTTTTTACTACACTCTGCTGTTGCCAGAAATCAGGCATTAGGAGTGATATTTGCTATAAATTGTCTTCTGAGAGAGATGCTGAGAGAGATTGAGTTCCTAAGTCTTCACTGGTTAATTAGCATAATTCACTGATTGAGCATAGGTTGGTAAAACTCAAGAGTTCTTGGAGCCAGAAGAAAGTACAAACAGAAAGTGATTAAGATCAATAGTTTTTTACTGCAGCATACCTGGCAAAATCAAGGAGACCCTGGTATAAGCCAGTCGTGAGCAGGTCTCTGTAGCATTTTTTAAAATATATGTAATTTTAGGTGGAGTAGGTATCAATAATACTTTGTGTGTGGTTGCTCGCAAGAACCATAATTCTAAGTAAGCAACGAACAGAGAAGTCACTTGATTAGAGGAAAATTCATAAGATTCAGGATTACGATAATGGAACCCAATCTAGTAGAATACGGTGACAGGAGAACGTTCAGTAAGCAAACGACACAACTTCTCTCATCTTCCTCTTACCGTTCTCTATTTCATCATAGGCTATATAATGCCTCAAATCCTTTCTGCTGACTTTTAAGGAAGGCAAATTTGGCAATAATGTCCCAGGGAGAATGAGTTATTTCATGGGAGATAGGCTACGTGCTGGGAAGGAGAAAATTTCAAAGGACAGTCTGACAGGAGGGTAAACTCTGAAAAAGGGAAGAAGCAGCTTTCCCTCCACAGAACATTTTTTCCCTAATTTGCAATATTGCCTGAAACATAAAGTCTAGCTTCTCTGTGCTAAAAGTGGTTGGGCATTACTAGAGAGCAGACGATTTGAGCAGCAGAGGTAATATAAATGAGGTGTTTATTAAACAGAATTATAAAAAGGACAATATTTGAAGGCAAAAAATCATGATTGTAAAGATCATCTGCATAATTTTCTTACTATTCAAGAGTTCTTAGAAACCTCCCATATAGGTATGTTTGTAGACATTTTTTTTTTTTTACCATTTTCCTTGATCTAAGGCTGCAGTGATTCCTTCTGTACACCAGGGGGCGATGTATAATTGTTCACTCTCCCCATTTCTGAAGTTTCTATTAATAAAATCAATCTCAGAGCCCTTCCATTCACTTCCTCTCTCCCTTATCACCCCATTGATCCCACAGCTGTTTTTTAAGACTCCTTCTGGTCTGTCATCATATTATTCTGGAGCCCAAAGACTTGAAGATGTCTGGGAGTTTCTACTTTAAGTATCATTTATAAGCCAACTGAGAGCCATTTTATGAGTGGAATAAAACTCTTCAAACTTTCAATTCATTGTTTCTAAGCCTAAACTCTTTTTTCTGTTAAGCCTGACATTTCTGTTGAGGTAGAAACTGCTGCAAATTAGGGTGAACACGACCTAGTTTTCCCAGACATACATGCTTTGTATAGTTGTACTCCACTGCTAGTTTGCTAAGATCTTTCGGACCTTACTAAGAACAATTCCCATTAAAATCAATGACAGATAAGACGTATTTAAGGATATATAGAAAAGTTAGAGAATACTGTTTAATGGTTCTAGGAAAAGCATTCATTAGCAAAAACTCTTTCTTTTTAGCTATTAAATAGTATAGAATTTTTTAAACTACTGTAACATAACCGTTTGTGTACAGAAGGTACCATCATAGCCTTTTTGCCTTAGCCAACACAAAGAAAAGAAGATACTATGATTTCAGGACACATGGCAAATGTAAACATTTAATACAAAAACCTATTCCTATTCTTTCCTGAGGAAACATTAGAGTTTTAGTGTGTGCTGCACCGATATTCTAGAAAAAGGGATTTGTCAGCCATTTGATTTTTGATACTTGAACTTGAAGGAAACAGAAGTTGTGTCACAATAATAATAATAATAATAATAAACATGATTTTCTATGTGCTTTGTAGAGCACAGCCTTTGTAATGCAGGTACCTCCTGCAGATCAGAGTTAACCAACATAATGAAGACCATCAACTGACATAATTTCTGAGATGTGTCATCAATCATATCCTTTTGCACTGTGGAAATGTCCCTGCTGGCAATCACCTCTGTATCTGGGGGTCAAGTGGAATACTCATCTCATACTAAATTCAATACAAACCACAAAGCAAAGCTTAGTGTCTGTGTTGTGGTTTATTTCCCAAGAGACTCTAGTAATTATGAATGAAAAAAATGTTGGGCTGTTCTCATGATAGAAGGTTTTGGAAAGAAACGTACCAATGCAGTGTTGCTTAGCAATATGGTTTTCATAAGGAAAAGCCAATTGTAGAATGTCTCAGAAAGTCATCACCTTGAGTATACCACATTCCCATTCCTTTACTGAAGGAATGAAGGAATTGGCAAAAAGGCACAAACATTTTTGATTCCACCACTGATCCTAAACTAGTAACACTTACATATAAGTTCCAATATTTATTTCCTCCTGCAATAACTCACATTCATTAAACACCTGTCACAAGCTAAGCGTGCACCCCAAATGTAAGGTCAATCCCTAACCCCATCAGAACATCATTCACTATTTTTCAGAGAAGTAGAAGATTATAAGTAAGACGATTACCATATCATACAAGTATTTTTTTATTTGTTAATGGCCATGAAGTTAGAAAGGAGAGCAATTGTGTAGGAATCAATTATTTAAAACATTTTTCATCCAGGTAACCCTCTCTAATTACATTAAGTGCAATGCAATAAGTTTTAATGGAGTACCTAGTATATTAATTTAAAAAACTGGGCTGTACGATGTATTACATTAAAAATAAAATCAGCCACAGCAGACTTCCTGACTTAATGACGTTCATACTAAAATGGTAGAAAACAAAAATACGCGAGTGCCCATGATAGGAGAAAAATCTAAAAGTCTCATAGAGAGCGAAGAGAGAGCGAAGGATAGAATCTAGCATTTCAACATGTAAAAAGAGAGCAATAGCACAAACAAAAGCAAAGGTATATAAAAGCACAAAATAAGGGGAAATTGGTGAACAATTTGGAGTACAATAACAAATCAATCAGCAAAAGTAGCTTGGAACCAAATCACAGGCCATCATATGGAAGAACTCCACTAAGAAGCAGGGGCTTTGGATTCAGACAGAGCTAAGCTTGAACCCTGGCTTCAAAAATTATTAGCTGTGTGTCTTTGGACATGCTATTTATTTTCTCAGATTTCTGGTACCTATCATGAAGAGTTGTGAGAATTAAGTAAGCAAATCCCAGACCACATGTTTAAACAACAAAACCAGACAGGCAGTTTATATAAATGAGTAAAAGAGAGCCACAGTAAGGATTCAGTATGTCATATTTCAAATGATATCTTAAGTTGCATTTTTTACATGGACACACTTGGTTGGTGTATTCAATGTGTAGAACTAGTCTTTGTTTACAAAGAAGCATTCTCTCATTCATATTTTTTAAAACATAAAGCCCCCTCAGTAAATTTTTTCACTTTTGATAGAGACTAGAGCTCAAGAAATATTAAACTTTAAGATAGAAAACAGTGTGAGCACATTGAAAAATTCTAAGTTAGTGTTCAGTTTACAAGAGAGTGGTGAACTGCAGCAAATTAGATAATATCCCAGGGTGAAAGGAAACATTGCTACAGATTTAGTAGATTGTTGTCCTATAGGAGTCAAGCTGTCCCTTACAAGATTAAAAAAAAAAATAAGAGAAAACAGTTATTATTTAATGTCTCCATTTTATTTATTTATTTTTTTGAGACAGAGTTTCACTTTGTTGCCAGGGCTAGAGTGAGTGCCATGGCATCGGCCTAGCTCACAGCAACCTCAAACTCCTGGGCTCGAGTGATCTTCCTGCCTCAGCCTCCTGAGTAGCTTGGGACTACAGTCACTTACCACCATCCCCAGCTAATTTTTTGTTTATATTTTTAGTTGCCTGGCTAATTTATTCTATTTTATTTTTTTTAGTAGAGATGGGGTCTCAATCTTTCTCATGCTGATCTCTAACTCTTGACCTCAAGCGATCCTCACACCTCGGCCTCCCAGAGTGCTAGGATTATAGGCATGAGCCACTGCACCCAGCCTTCATTTTAAAATGTTGAAAACCTATTCAAATTTTTAAAAAATACTGGAACAATCAACATATGTCAATTAAGAAACTGAGAACCATGATTAACACACAAAGATGCTCAATAAATACTCTGAGTGAATGAATGATGGATAAATCAATGAATGAATACAGGCTTAATTTGGACCACAGATTTTGGCTTTTGAAGTAAAGTATGTGTAATGTGTCTTAACTAATACTAAGTTGTCAATAAATGCTTATTATTGTTATTATTATCATTAACAAACTGAGTATCTTCAAAGGGAAGGATGGTGTATCTGAACTGTTTAAGAAGGTAACTCTTTTATTATTCAACTCTATTTTAAGGTTCAATGAAGAGACTAAACTGATGTGGAAAGAAATTAGAAACAGAAAGATTAATGCAATATGGCCTAGCAAGAGGTCACACAGGCATATATAAGCTAGTAGAATAACAACGTAAAGAATGAGTATCTCCATAGAACATTTTAGAGGTAGTATGCACTAATCTGATTGGTTGTGAAGGTTGAGAGAAAGATAAAAACCAAACCAATACCAAAGTTTTGGGTCACAGTAACTGAAATAATGATGTATATTAATTCAAATAAGGAGATATAACCATAAGTTCAAATTTTAACAAGCTGCATTTGAGATATTGATGGTTAATGTCCATGGCACGAGGTGCCTAGGTATTAGCTGATACTCAGTGCTTTTCTTAAAAGAACGGTTAAGATTTCAAATGCAAACTTTTTCATTGTATGCTACATTGATGGTGAAAAACACAAAAGTAGATGCAATCATCTTGTGAGGGCATATGAAAGCCAAATAAAAGAGAGCATGCATGGTGCGCCATCTTGAAGGATGCCTACATTTGAGAACTGGGCAGAAGGAAACGGAAATAGAGAGCCTGTGGTGATACAGATGGGGAAAGATCTAGGATGACACCTGGTCAGATAAATAGTTTCATGAGAAGTTCAAAGGAAAAGAGAGTTTCAAGTAGAGAGCAGAGAAATAGTCTAATGGCACACAGCTTAGAAAGGGCTGGTAAGTTGAGGAGTGAGAAAAAACGATTGGGTTTGATCATTAGGAGAGCACCTTTGGCCAAGCACTTCAGTAGAGTGGAAGTGGTGATGGCCAAGAAAGAGTGACCAGATAATGAAGAGGAGAGCAGATGTCAAATATAGAGTTTATTTGCAGGTGTCCGAAAGAGTCACAGAGGTGAAAGGTGGGCATGGAATTGATAACTAGCATGAGGCAGGGGAAGGGGCCGCAGTAAGCAGCTGTTAGCAGCTTTTTTTCATTTAATCTCTGTTCCCATGGCATGTATGTATTCAGTTTTACACTGCTCCTTGTTACAAGCTGATAGGTTTTATTGTGATTATTCTTGGATTTTTAACCTTAATGGCTATTTCTCCCAAATTATTTTCTTGAATCCGAGGCAAGATATTCTTGCAACATCTATGGCTATAGCCAATTACATAGAGATCTATTAACATTGATAACAGTGTGTTCTTCTTTCTTTGGGAATGGGAAGAAGGTCCAGTGGTGTGGAAAGTGACTTCTAAATTTATTGGGTTAAAATTAGAGTAGTTTCTTTAAAAAAGTCAGTTCCAGGAATAATATATATGAAAATGTGGAAAAATACAATATGAATTCTTTCCAATAGCCTTTGATTCTTCAAGGTCATGCTGTATGTTTTACTTGATTGTGGTTTAGGTATTTCTGAATATGGTGGATTCCTATCGATTATTTACACATACTGCAGTCCCTGACTTAGTTGTTTATATGAAACCAACTCCAAGTGAGGCTGTACATTACTAAGAGTACATAAATGACTGCAATGATAATTTTTTTTTTTCATTATCCATATTTTGAATGACTTGACTATTGTGGCTTTGTTTTCCTTAACTGACTGATTGATTGATTCAAACTCACTAAATAATCATTAGAGTTTTACTAAGCATAAAGCAACATGCTGGGGGATATAGTGGAAAAATGAAATCATATTAAACGTGGTTTTTGTTTTAAAGGGATCTACAACTTAGTGGGTGTAATAACTCCCAAATATTGTAAAACCAGTTTTAAGAAAAAAGTAGAAATTGAGCACCATTAGAACAAAACAACACCTTCTATCTGAACACATATTTGTAAAGAAAATATGGAATTAAAAATAAGAATACAGGTACTCTTGTGTCAATGGGCCTAAATTTAAATCTCAGTTTTATTCTCTGATCTTGGACAAATAACCTTAATAAGATACACCTGTTGATTATAAACGAGCTTTATATTAAACTTACCTGATTAGATTGCTTTGATATTGAACTAGATAGTACATGCATTTAGCACAGTGCCTGGCACGAGTCATCTCTTGATATAAACTACAGATTGGGACACTTTATGAAGTGTGCCAAGTCTTCATTCATTAAATCATTAATTCCTTTGTGCATTCAGCACTTACCCCAGGAGTTGAGACTGTGTAGGCACTGAGTATACAGCAGTCAACAAAGCAGGCCCTGTGAAGCATGTGTTCTTGTGTTTCTTCTCACTTGGATTATCTGTGTGGTTTGTGCAGCTGGTCTATCTATTTGTATAGTGAGAGAATGAGAAGAACTTCCAGACTCTTCACTTTGAATTATGATGCTATTGGTTTTAGTTAAAATTTAGTAGAGTCAAGGGGAAAGTTCAGGATGAAACACGAGAGATAAGAAGGGGCCAGAAATAGAACACGACTTGGACCAGGGCAAACCTGTCATCTGATTCAGTGGCTCTGTGTACAAACGTCAGCACTGGCATAAATATCTTAGGTTATCATTGATCTAGTGACCAGATCTGGTGATGCCGCTGGAATGTAAGCTCTCTGAGCTCTGGAAGCTTTTCTGTCTTCTTCACCACCCAGCATGTGCCTGACACAGGACAGTTACTCAAAAGGTATTGACTCAGTGACTGATTGATATAGCTGTCCTTTCTGATTCACCTGTTCTATGGTTCTATGTGCACGTCTATTATTTCCTTAATTAGATTCTAAGTATCTTAATGGCTAGCAGTGTGAATTTTTAATTCTTTTGCTTTCCCACAATGTCTTTGTTTTTTTTTTTTTTAATTTAATTTTATTTTTTTTTTATTGTTTGTTGTTTATAGGGGTACAGGTGTTTAGGTTACGTATGATGCCCTTGCCCCCCCTTCCCCCCAAGTCCCAGTCCCAAGCGTGTCCATCTCTCGGAGGGTGCGCGTTGCACCCTTTGTGTATGCATATATCCGTCCCCTCCTCCCCCTCGCCCCTCCCCCTTCCCCCTCCCTCCCTACCCGACATCCAATAGATGCTATTTTTATATGTACACTTATGTGATGTTCAGTCACTACCAATTTGATGGTGAGTACATGTGGTGCTTGTTTTTCCATTCTTGGGATAC